>JAUMHA010371589.1:0-13242 GCA_032359765.1 Saxidomus gigantea | reverse complement strand
TATTAACATGACACGTTTATTGGGGTATTGGATAGGTGCTAATAACACAGATGCTATGTGTAATTACACAAGCAACTCCTTTTGTCATATTTGAGCGATTTTATGGCTTTTTAAAAAAAAATCTCGGGCCGATTTTTAAGCAACTGTTGGTGACGTGAATCAGTCCAGCAAGTTGAAAATCAGTACAGACCGGCAAATTTTCGGTTTTCCTGATCCCTGGGTACTATCCAATTAAAAGGTGTCTTACATGGTAAATTTACCAATCCGAAAAATGTTATACATTCTACTTGTCATTTCATTGGCACTTGAAAGGATACCAACATCCGGTCAAAAGCAAGCTTCAATACGGCTGCGCCACAAAATGTTTGAATACAAATCGTTTATATGTACGAAATTCTTCCACTCTTTTCAGTAAGATTTTTTTACTGGTTGAAGTCAGCAACTTTGCAAAAATCATTCACAGCAGATGGTAAATTGCTGATTTATAATCATATTATTAAGGGCGTCACAAGCTAAAACGCCTGTTCCACTCATATAATCCATTATGCTTCATCTTTCTCTAAGGACACAATAAAGATTACCAAGATCCATAACCAGAACATAGCTTATACTGCTACTTATGCCAGTAATCTTAACATGTGCATAAAAGTGATAGGAAAGCATGCATTTTAATTGCTTGGTTGTGAAGTACGCATTAGGTTTATGCAACTGAGCTCTTCAACAAGGAATAACTTGAACGCCATGTATCAAAAACTTGCTCCAAGAAATACACTGCTAAATACACTGCCTAGGTCTCTGTAATATATAACCAATACACACATACTTTCCACAACTTTCAAACAAACAAACACTGATCCCAACCCATGGTTTTGACCAGTCTCACAAAAACTGACACTGATTTTACAAAGTAGCGATAACTATAAGATTTGGAAATCGGCAAAAGAAAACAATGATTTTAGCCAATTTTTATCACATTTTTTGTTACCAATCAAATATTACGTCAAAAGGTGTCGAAATGTTTTCGAAGTCAGGGTGACATCTGTAGGAAACCCAAGTAACCAGGGATTAGTAACAATTTCATCAATGACATGACTTGACACAGCTTGACACAGTGATCTCTAACGCCGGATGGATAACTTTACTAAAATTAGAAAAACACAGAAGTCAGAGGTGGAAAGAGGAACACGTCAAACTCCGGGGTGGGTTATGTCTACGTTCTACTGGTTTCGGTCCTATAAAATAAGAAAACTATACTGCTGTCATTTTATTTTAACATTACATTTATACTCATCAAGGATGTACTGCAGATTCGCAACCTACGCAAAGGAAGTTATGGAAATTTACTGTGGGTTTTCTTTGAATATTGTTATCTTGCCCAATCTTAATGAGGGGAAACCCAACCTTAGACTGTGATCCCAACCTTAGACTGTGATCCTATTAAATACATTCATTACTTCATTATTTCAAAGTCATAAATAAATGAAAAAATAACGAACCAGATTCATGACATTTTTAAGATAAAAGTTTTTGCCATATTTCACCATCAACGTTTACTACAAGGCACTATACACACATTAGCATCAGAGACAACAAAATCATGTTGTGCTTGTGCTTTTGATCTGTAAAACAGACATCCCACATGAATGATCAGCAGTTAAATGTCTGTGAAAGCGCTCAGGAATTATTCATTATAGTGTGATTTACACACATGTTTATAGTTTCTACACATAGTTTAAGAAAGATGTCTCAACACACTGGCAGAAAAACCATTTCAAGGTATTTTGTTCAACATACATTGTTAAACCAAGAGAACGGTTTTCTCTAGTCATTGTGAGAAGGTTTTTTCTTTCTAAATACCAGTGTATACATGTTTAATATTTACTTAATTCCAGCTTCATTTTAGATAGAAGTCTGAGGATCACTTTACATTTACTGATATAGACAAATACATTTACTGATAGGATAATGATAGAACCATGTTCTGTTTACTCTCAAACAATGTTGACATATTATTATGCCTTTGTTTCATATTCAAGTCGTATTTTCATGAAAAGAGTTGACAGAAAGCATTTTTGATTTTTTGCAAAATTGGAAGCTTTTTTCTACCATGTACTTATTGTTTGAAACAAGTGGGCAAGGATGGCCCTATATCACTTACCTAAAATCTACTTATGACCATAATGTGAATTAACTTCAACCCTAAACTATATATCGAGGGTTGACCGCAAAACTGTTGTAACTTTGTCTTTATTGCATATAAGTTACGACAGTTTCGCGGTCAACCCTCGATATCATAAACACAAACTTGACAAGACAAACCTTCTGACCAAAATACATGATAAGCTACAAAATTTGACTTCTAGAGTACCAACAAGGTTTCCTTGGAATTGACCTGGTGACCTACAAATTCTGACCAATTTTCATGATGATTTGGTTGTAAATGTCAGATGACTTATATTTAAAGTTGACCTAAATTTCATTTCGACAATCATTATGACCAAGTTTCATGAAGAGCAACTATATTGCGTATACAAGGTTTTCCTATGATTTGACTCCATGACATTGTTTTTGACACCAGGTGACCCATATGTAAACTCAATCTAGAATTCATCAAGATAGTCATTCTGACCAAGTTTCATAAAGATCCAAGGAAAAAGCAACCCCTAATGCAAACACAATGTTTTTCAATGATTTGATACTGTGACCTTGTTTTCTGACCCAAAATTACCAATATTGGATCTTAAACTAGATTTCAATAAGACAGTCATTCTTACCAATTTTCATGAAGATACAATAAAAAATGCAACCTCTATTGCATACACAAGATTTTTCTATGATTAGACCCCTTGACCTATTTTAATCTCATATGACCCATATTCTCATTGACCTAGATTTCATTGAGATAGTCATTCTCACCAAGTTTCATGAATAACCAGTGAAAAATGCAGCCTTTATAGCTACACAAGGTTGCATGTGGACAGACAGAAGACAAACAGACAAAAGACGGACACCAGAGAATCACAATAAGACACCATTCTTGGTAAAATAAGAGATATTTTGTTATCATGCTCCTCTGACTTAAAAGTAAAGATCCAATACAGTTAAACTAAGTTTTGTGTCAGTGAGCAAATTTTTAAACAGTCACCAAATTTTTCCAAAGGAAAAAAATAGTAGTGACAAGTCTTACAAACAATTTAATAACACATCAACAACAAATTTGTCTTAATCTTCTAGCGAACAAAACAAAATCCCTCAAAAGTTCATTAAAGATATAAGCATCAGATCTTATATATCAAAACAATTCATATGACAAAACTCAGCATTAATTTTCGACTTCAATTAATATCCTAGTGTTGATTACATGCCAGGAAGCAGGAAGTAGACAGTCACATTGCCATTGTATGTGCTGCTTATCAAGCAACATCATAATGCAGCTGCTAAAATACAACACACACACATTTACCCAGTTGAGTTGAGGAGATCATTAATTTGTTAATAACTTATTTTTCTCTCTCTCTCTCTCTTGCAAGTTAAATAAGACTAGAATATTCAGCAAATTTTATAGTAAGAAAATTGCTTTGATATAAATTCTACTGACAAACTTTTGGGACACTCAATTGATTACTGGTTAAAGATGTTCGTAAAAATTGAAATATTGAACCATGGGTGTGATTTTACCCTGTACATCTTGCAAGACAATTATTAGATATACATTACAAAAAACCTTGTGAAACAACTGTATAATAATGCAAGCCTTAAAATACCTCACAAATTTGTCCAGTGTACATAATCAAAAAGCCCCTGTGGAGAACCTGTATTATAATAGGGGAAGTAACTGCTGCAGAATGGAAGGTATTTCTGGCTGTGACAACATTATCTTTTCAGATATGAAATACATTAAATTTACAGTGACTTTATAGTCTTGAATGAATTGTTTCATGGTTATTAATTAAATGCAAAACTGACCAAAAAATTAAAGTTTACGAGCTGCACATTGTCATAAAAAAGTTTGTGCTGTAGCTTTTTTCAAGAATAATAAAAAATTGAAAAATACTACGTTACCAAGGTTGATAAAGCGCTCTAAAAAAATGATTTAGCTGTGGTATATTATTTGATAATGTTCAGAACTTTGGCTGTAGTTCAATTTGAAAATGTTAAAAATTCCTTTACTATTAAGTAACAAAAAGTTCTAATATATTGTACAATCTGTATACTGTAAAACTATAACCCTTTCAATCAAACTGTCAAATTTAAACAGATTATGATCTTTTAAAAGAATGCTGTTACTAGAGCTTTCACTACAAGTGATAAATTATTACTATCAATATTTCAGTGTGTGCTGTCAGTAGTAGAATGATGATTCTTCATTTTCATATCTAGTATATTTTCTGATTTCATTTGATATCATGGTAACCAGATTCTTTAAATGGGTGGAACACAGCATTTTGTAATATTTTCTGATTCTCAAGGGCAGATAATTCAAGATCAACCCAGTGACCTATGATTTTTATTTCATATTCTTTTTTTCAGAGTTGATTCTCAGTCAACATACCAAGTTTGAACAAATTCTCGCTTGCTCTATATACATGGAAATGGTAGGTAACCCCTTAACGTCCCAGAGTCAGTATAAAATAAGGTTACAAAATATTTCAAATTGTCATCAGCATTTAAAATCCAGGTAGTTATATACCTAATCAATTAAAGTCTTCTGAGCATTCTTTAATAAAGTGACAAAATGGAACTGAAACAAATCTATCTAATAAAGAAAGAGATATGAAGAGCTGACACCAAGGCCGAGATTTCTTGACACCAACCTTGTGATCAATAAAGCAGACGTGTAAATCTATTAATTAACGAGTCTGTAGAAAAACAAATATAAATGATTATCAGTATATAGACTCATCCCTTAAATGGTAATATTTCCGCACGCCAGTCACATAGGAGACATTTCAATGACAGATATGGCTTACGAAACTTCATAGTTGGATTTATATTTTCCCTCGGAATATTGAACCATTAATCTATGAGAACACTGGAGTCTGCCATGAAAAAAGATTGCATTTTGTTTTTTTTCCTTCTTGGCCTCGCAAAACTTTGAGAAATTAGAGAACTGAGATTCAGATTTCAGAACTGTCGGCCATCTTTAATTTAATTGAGAGTTGCATAAGGTACAATATTTGTAAAATATGTATATGGGATGTTATCTGAACTGAGATAGAACAAAAACTGCTTGCCTGTGAGCAAATAGTGTATGAAATCTATCTAAGGGCTAAATTGACCACTAAAGGTTACCTTGACCTTTCTGTTTAAGACCTGGGTATTGTGTACCACTCGCCTTCCGGAAATGCTCTGGAAGTCTGTGCAGTTTTGCTGAAATCTCATACACAATAACAAAGTTATTCAGGCTATGAGTCATAATGTGCAAACAATTATATACAGCTTGCTATAAGCCAAATCCTCTAGCTGACCTAATCTTTGAAAGTCCATTTTGATATTTAAGTTCACACCATATAATACAATTAAGTAAAGGAAATGTCAGTTAATAAATGAAAAGGGTGAAATTCCGTAAAAAGCTTTCTGTGACTCTAACACTCCATATTACTGAACAGAAATGGCATCAAATAAATGCATAATACAGGAACCTTGCACCATCAGGATGATGATTTATAATGGTCCAGTCAACCAGTTTTGCAGTCCTTCAATTAACAGAACAGTTCCTATCACTCTGTGTAGTAACAAAACACCAGCCTGAGGCTGCATAACCAAAATCTTATTCTCACGCAAGCGAGCTCAAATTTCAGTTTTAAAAATCAAACTTAACCAACAAAATATCTCGTTATTTTGTCCACTAAACCACTCTGAGATCTGATGCACAGATAGACAAGAATATTATCTAGGAATTGGAATTGTTATTGATTGCAGTGGAATATGCGTTTTCTCATCACATCATGGAATTACAAACATAGGTTTGTTGTCGTAATCACTGATAGTTTGTCTGATCCAAAAAAGTGTCAAAACCAAATGATACAAATGTTGAAAAAATTCTGAATGGGAAAAACTAGATACAGAACATGAAAACAATCAGCGGCCAAACCTATTGTAATTTACAAGTAACAGAGTATTTCTAGCATTAAAACCCAAATGTTCATGTAACCTACCCAGTACTCTGTTATCCTCATATACTTCTATGGTTCAATGCAAAGCACATGTAAAATGTAAGTTATATGAAATCAAGAAGAACAAAAGACTGTTCTGTGAACCCTAAATTTGAGATATTTTTCAGCACATCAGCAAATTCCTAACAGAATCAACCTACAAACTCATATTTTGTAAGATATTTCTTTATTTCATCTTACAGCTAATTCTTGATAACATATGTTATAAATCTGAACAAATTACCTGAATTGAACACATTCAACTTTACTAAATAAAACAAATTTAGTGGATTTTCTTATATTAAACATTTCTTACATTATTTTGAAGGGTATTAACCAAATGGACTCAAAAACTTCATTTTCTCGCTATGTCTAGGATAAATAAGTCTCTAGGAGGTTGTTCTATGCTGTACGAGCATGGATTTTTAGATTTCACGATTAATCTCTTTTTCACAAAAAGCTCTATTGGGAAAATATTGTTAGAAGTACAAGATAACATTATCTCTTACAAACAATTTTCTCTATTACTGTTCTGTCTATTTAGATACCAAAAACATTGTTATTGTAAACACTAAATGAAAATTTTACATGGCTCAGGAAGTATTTGTTAACAAAAAGACCTGGAGCTCAATTTGTTACAAAAACTGGATTACAAGAAATATTAAAGATCAAAAACATTTTCAATCCTCAATCAACACATAAGGGAGTTCAATGCACAGTATTTCTGGCACAGCCTGCAGACTGAGTGCAGATTTTATAATTGCAACACTAATTACAACATGATTGGTTACATCTTCAATTTAAAGTAGTGCGCAGTGCAAACAAAGCTGTAATAAAACTGCAGGAGTTTCAAATATTATCTTGAGACTTCTATAAGAAAGAAACGCTGTGCTGCTGTAAAGCATTTAAAATATACTGCACATCAAATACATCATGATCAGGTAAGTGATTGATGCCAATATTCATTCTTTCATGAACTCATAAAACATCAGTTTATTCACCTATTGCATTTAGAACATTTAGAGAGTTCGGAAGTTCATTAAAAACATCCTATCAACTATAATGAAATATATTTTGAAAAAAAAAAAAAATCCTTTTGGTTGTTATTTTGTTGTGTTACTCCTTTTCAGACATAATCTAAGACAGTGAGCCAGAAAGTTTTAAATCCTACCGTCAGACCTAGGCATCATTACACCAATGCCTATTAAGGTTCTAAATGTGTGAACATTTTCGAAGCATATCTCTTATGTAAGAGGGACCAGTACCTTACCTTAGTCAGGCAAACGCTGTTCACTGTTAGTCCTGAAATATTTACTTCAAATCCTGAAAATCATACAATAAACATCTCAGCAATTATTTTCACCAGAATAACAATTACCGTCAGATGTATTGCTACAGAAGGACATTATAATGTAGGTGCTAGTTTCTTATAAATACATGTACTACTGCACTGAGTATATAATTATACACTGCTGTTATATCACAGTCAATGCCAATCGGAACAAATATATATTTTATACAGGTACTTTAACATTTACTTTAATTATCGCTAAAATATTCAAACAATGCATAAAATATTGTACTCACAGTTCCGTTGAGGTTTCCGGAAGCATGTGCTAATACACAGAAAACAAAGATTCATAAAAATTGTACTGAAACATACTCATATGATACATTATTGTAAAGTAGCTAGACTCAAATGAAACAGACTTTACTGAACCTTTTAGTTGATGAAATACAGCTATATATTATCATGCAATTTAAACTTTGTTTCTTAAATATGACAAAAGTACCCAGCAACTTGAAAAAATACTTGGAAAATTACAAAAATTCCTGTTATTTACAGATATTACTAAAACCTGGCGGAATTATGATTAATGTGGCAAATTGAAAAACACAGGTAACTTGGGGTTTATTTTGATATGCAATACGAAAATGTCTTACGAAACAGTGAACCTATAGACATGAAATACGAAACAGATACATATTCATAACAACGGACATTACTAAAACTATTTATATTTAATTTACAAACTTAGATCGTTTATCTTAAACAGCCCAAAGGACATTTAAAATAAATTGTTCTATGTAATAATGTCCACTAAATTGCCACAGGTGTGATATCCACTATTGACGTACAATAAAAACCAAGAGCCAATCTTCAAGGTGGGTTAGTTTAGTTATAATGAAATCTCGCTTTGCAATTTATTGTTACCCTACATCAATTTATTTTATCAATTTCAGTAAACACTCGAGGACATCTTAAGAACTTTACACATTTAGATAACGCCAGGTTTTATAAGTCTATTTAGAATATGGAAGATACGATAAAATCTTTCATTGATCATAGCTTCTTTCCCTAGTGTCTAAACTTTGTCGACTGAAGTGTCAACATATTGACCGAAAACAGATTTGGAGTTATGCATATGAAATGTTGCCATTTATTTGCTATAAATCAAACTTTGCTTTTATGTACGCGTCTGTACTTTTGTTCAAGGAATGACTAAGTATCTCCAAAGATACTGTACTGTTAAAGTGGGAAGACATAGAATAGTACTGAAAAATATCCCAAAATAAGCATAACACTTAAAGCCACATGATGACTCTTTATTTTACTATAAAACACAAAGTTCAAGGTCGGTACATGAACCAAAAGTTCAAGGTCGGTACATGAACCAACTATTAGTTCTTACAGCAATATTATTGAAAAGCTACATTTGTCCTTTTTGATGAGGATGACAAATGAAAATTTAGTGTCATAGAATTGCCCAACTGCAACACTTAACCAATATATCTGATGAAAGCAGAGTGGGAACCACAATAATACAAGAAACATTTAATCAAGGGTCCTGCATTTGACATCATCTTTAGTTCACTTCAATAGCTTTCATACACAATAAAGACACAGAAACAATGATAAAGACAAAATGTCATCTATGTCAGCATTTTGCTATTATCAACACCTCTCACACAGAAGCAGGAAACCAGCCAATAGTACAGTCTGACAATTTCCTGGAATGGTTCCAGCATGTTACGACATTTACACCACTAAAGTTGCTTACAGAACTGGTACCAGTCTGAAATTATGCAACATAATTACATATCTAGGAGATACAGGTGTATCTGTCTCACAGTATCAGGTGCAATGCTGAGACAGACAAAGGCTTCCAGTAACACAAATATTTTCTATCATTATCAAGTCTTTGAGGCAAAACAGAGAAATGAGAAGATTTCAAACAAGCAAGGAAGTCAGCAATCTGCCATTCTGGCTTGAAAAGTGAACGTTAGACATAGTATATGGCATATTAACGACATATTAACATGCTAATGCATGTTTCAAATACAAGATATTGCAAGTAGACTGTAAAAGTTAGGAGATTTATATTTATCACAGGAAGATGCTGGAATGGCCACATATTGTATGATAGGTTTCAGTGATGACACAAACTGCAAGCAATAAATTAAATAACTTATGATCAAACGTTACAAAATCTGCCTTGATGTTTTCAACAACATACCTGTAAGTCTTAAATTAAGTCTAAGCCCCACCCCCTGCCCCGAACCCATATAGCCACATTAAGTAACATTATATGCTGAAGAAAGTTATGTTGAATGAAAAATCTTAACTATTAAAATGCTGTTTTGCGGAATTTATTTATGCATTAAAATGCCGAATCTTTGCTATACCAATAGCATAATGGTATCAAAAAGGATCGCCAACTTTAATAATCGTAGTGTTGATAGGTCGATGACAATCTACACGTGTGTATTACAATTCTCTTGTCCTACTCATTCAATCGGTAAAACGGTCTATTCTAACGCATTGAATATTTAATGACTTATGGTCGCAATTCCTTTTGAAGGAAGGTACTTGTGTTACAAACTGTGACAATCTGAGTTGTGATTAAAACCTAAATGTCATAACTTATTGATCTTTGATCAGTAATATCTTTTCATTTAAAGGACATTATAATATGGATCATTGCATAACAGAATGCTTTTCAATGCAATTAATGTTTAACTGTGTGAAAAACTCATAAATTTTAATTATCTAGATTTTCAATTTGCAGAAAAGTAGTTAATGCACACTGATTCATAGTATATTGAATCAGCCTCAATCTTTATACAATCATTAAGGGAAGCGGCTGCTGTGACGAGATAATTTCAAAGAATTTTTTCACAGTAAATAGAGAAGAAGCGCTGTTTACAAGGGCGTGAGACAACGTTCACTAAAATAAATATTTCTTCGTCATCCTTTGTGTTAAATTACATTGTAGACACAAATATTTTAGAGGGTCAGTGCACCAAACAGCGAAGCTTTTGCGATTGACCTAAGGTATTAACAAGCTATTTTACGCAGACGTCCACTTTAAATATCCTGTCCATTGTACAGACGAGGATAAATCCGCTTTCTATATCAATGTATTAGAAATGAAGTTGTGACCATTGTTATTGTCAAGGATTATAATGTCACTAGTATGTACATGTTAATGCATAACTTCAAAGGTTTTCAGGGTCATACCTATAATTAAATCGACAAAAGAAGTGCCTGCAAAGTTGTTCTTAGTGAGTGACTTTTCTTTCCCTTTCTCCTATTCAATTTAAAACAATAGGTCACTAACGTCATTTAAAATCATCTGAAATGCTTGCAAGTTCCTTTCCATTAATCAATACGTAATCAATGTGATCTGATGGGCTGTAAAAGCACATCTCAATCACAGTGTGACACATGATACTTGCCAGACGGTAAATTACAGGGCTGATGAAGCACCAAGCTTCCATTAATCTGTACAAGTCTTGCATAAAAATGTCATCAAGAAAGGTGTTCTCATAGATATTTAAAAGTCCCTCCTCCAAGGTCAACAATCTCATACTAAGAAGCTACAGAGATAAAAATGTTTTTCATGACTTGCAAATTTCTGTTCCTATCATTAATGATATTTAAACACACCCTGAAAAGCATAAAGTTCGATCCCTACCCATCAATATGTACCTGTGACATGATAACTTTTAATTAAGGATGTGTATAATGTATACAGCATGCTAATGGAACATAAATATTTCCCAATCAATATGCAACATGAACACTTAATTAATGTTAACAACAGGTTGAACATGACAGCAACAGAACATCCCACGGAAAACTCAATATAACTGTATGTTTAATTTCCTATATGCATCTCAATCAGGAAAGGTTATATTATGTTCAGTTTTTTCAACCTGATCCTATGGCAACTTCCACTGCTAGTGCAACTGTGAAATTTTGAACTGTATAAAAACAAATGGTTCTTATAACAAAACTGGTCAAGTAAGTGGCAGAGATATGAGGAGTGTCTTGCAGGCCTACACTTCTCACCTCACTAACCTAGAGAACTTGAAAATGTACATTTTACATTTATAAAAGTTGCAGAAATCTGAGATTTTCCTATATTATAGGCTAGAAAAGCCTCATCATAAGACCAGATTCTTGGTGACCCCTGTTATACCTTGGATGAACCAGTTTCCATGTCAAACCAGACTTTATTTAACCAATGTTTGAACAGACTTCTGATTACACTTAGGAATCTTACAAAGTAAAAGTTGGTTTCTCTAACTCCTTTTTGAATGTAAAACGCCATTCCTTCTGACCAAAGATGACCTTATTTCAATACTACAACAGTTTCCTCTTAAAACAAATAATTTTTTTTTATAATATTATTCTATTAAGTTTCATAAAGATTCGGTGACTACAATTCTGTCGTAACATAGACCCAAGTTAAGCATTTGTTCTTTGAATGGCCGCTTTTTGTTCCCTTGAAGAAGCTGCTCGTAAACAAACTTTCTTCTGTAAAAGACAAAACACGTAATTTTCCCCCTCAAACAACGGAAAACCTAATGTAAACATTGCATTTGATTAAGATTGTCTACATGGTACCTCTGAAACAGCCCGAAACAAGTGTGAGATTATAGAATTGTAACATACTTAGTGAACTAGTGCTTTTCTCAGAAAGTGGAAATGAAAGTGACCAGACCGAGCTTACATTTTTCCAAGTAATGCAGAAAAAAAAAGATGAAATTATGTACACTTTGCTGCATGGCCATGAATTGATTACTCATATACCTAGTACATACATTGGAATATAAAACATTAAACAGTTTTAATACATCTGAGCATATGTGTATCAAATATGTCACAGCTGTGTGAAAATAAATGTCTATATGCAGACCAATCTAACTAAAAGCTAAAACAAGACTTTTATCAATTGTAAAGAAGTGTTAATATTGTTGAAATGTACTAAATTACACTCTTTCTTTCCAACTTAAGTGTGTGTTTCACACTAGAACAACCTTAAAGATGATCTTAAAGACACAAAATTGTAACATGTAATGTAATTTCTGCTCAAAACTGGAGCCTAATTGTCAGTATAAATGAAGGCTTGATTCCTATTGATTGCCTTGTCGGCTTTCAAGAAAACACCAAGGTTTGAAATGGAAGAAGGAAATCAATTTAGAATCAATTTTATACCATGAGAAACAAATATCAGATAATGTTGCCGAGGACAGGGAGAGTTCAGCTGTTTTGTAAGGAAAGTCAGTAGACAGCAAATATAGCCAAGCAACTGTAGACACAGACTTTTACTTTTATTTCTTTACAAGAATTAAAGGTTTAAGCCTTATCATCCTTAATTTCTAAACTGGCCTCATCTGTCTTTCACATGTTTTTTATCATGGATGGTATGATTAATTGACCGAGGCCAGAGCTCGGAGTAAACTTACTGAATAACAAACAGTGCAGATCATGATCAGACTGCACAGATAATACTGGCTGATCACAATCTGCTCTGGTTGCTATGGCAAAATTATTTGTGGCCAGCAGAGTATTTTAATGTGAATATAAACTGAAGTAAATTCAACTTTATTAATACCATAATGGTTACTAAAATATTGTTGCAACAGTTAATTCTATTCAAAAGGTTGTTTTTGCTAGATTTTAACCTTATTATGTATAGATTAATTTACAAATATAATGTAATCCAACAATGTTTCATAGTACAATCTACATTTGAATGCATTTTACAATTCCAGATTAATAAAAGGTACTTTTGGG
>JAUMHA010371578.1:0-13243 GCA_032359765.1 Saxidomus gigantea | reverse complement strand
ATGGGCCGAATAAGCCAAACAAATATGTGCCGAATCAGCCGGGCCGAATCAGCCACGGTCCGAATCAGCCGGTATTCCTTTCGACGCTATTAATGACTAAACAAATGTGCAAGACATTTATTTAACAGTTACCTACTTTATAACATGGGAAAATATCATTAGTACATGTATAACTAAATATCGACAATGTTTCGACTCAGAAATGAATGACTGTTGCGAATATGAAGTGGTCGAACTCATAAAATGCTTTGAAATATTAAAATAAACCTGTCAAAGAACACTTATTATATAAAATGTATACATATTGAACTGTCACACTATCATAATACGCTGCATTTACTTATGACATTCTTATATTACAAAGGAATGACTTAGTAGCTAATATGTTAAATTTTAAACGACAAATGTACAGTCCCGGAAGACATCTTCAAGTTTATACCACTATCACAATTAAGTTACAAAGTCTTTCTAAAATTCAAGTATTTAGGACGCTTACGCGCTCGCTGTATTCACAGTTTCATGTGACTGTTCATTAACTTCAGGAGGCGAAATTGTCATGTCAATTTTTGTCAATTGACCCCGGGAGAGCTATACTGATCTTGGTCACTAGATGATACGGTGTATGGGGGGACATTCTCCCAAATTATTTCTCAAATTTCTATTAACTTTCCTTGGTTTTTAGGCAGTGTCTCCAAAGAGTAGTAAAATATACATTTCCAAGCAGTAATTAACAGAAATTGACATTGGTTCGACTGTTCTTGTAGGCATGAAGATGTAATACATGTACAAGGAATGGAACACAAAGTGGAGACTGATTTAAGTGAAGTTAGGTGTAAATTCCGAAAAGTCACGTGACCCGCAGTTTCGGCTCTTCTTCCGCTACTCTTTATGCTGTAGATACTTGACGGCAAAACATATAAGTTTAACCCACATTTTAGTGTCTGACTCACAATTTATATATTTCGAGAGTCCTGATATTCATGTTGGGTCTTAAAACAGCCAAAATACTATGTTATGTGGTCTCAATCACCATTCAATTAGTTGTCAATCTGAATCGTTGTTTCCAAAATATATACATTTGTATACTACTTTACAGGTGAAAATGTAGAGGTACTTACTTAGGAATCCAACAAGATCTTACGATCTGCATGGTTGCAGTTCCCTGTAGGTTTGGTGTGAATATTGACGAGACAGTATTTATTGCTAGCTGAATGGCCAAAACCTTGATAATTACAAGGATATTTGTTTGATTTCAGGCAATGACACTGGTGCCCGATATTAATAGAAGATTTATAAGAAATTTGGACCATTGCCTAACTTTAAGAAGCCCCAGGCAACAAACTTATTTCTGTTATAGTAACTTTCTTTGAATTTATTTCCTCAGATGTCAGTTACAGGCACTGACAATAAACAATTGCAAAAAGCTGTTTTTCTATATACCTCTAATCCAACTATTTTAAACATTGTCATATTTTTCTTATCCCTATTAACAGAAATTCCGTCAGCATTTTTTGTGGACACTTTTGCTATTGTATGACATAGAGGACGAATCAGTATCGTATTGGAATGAATGTTGGTTAGATATATGATTAAATCAACAAAAAGCGCTCGTAAAAACTCACATCTTGAGAATAAATATTTACTAAAAAAGGGGGAAAACGAAACGTATATTGGTATTGCACATTGATCTGCTTCCACATACGAAATTCAATTTACTGGCAAATCCTTTGCAAATCGGCTTTAGACAAGAAACAGATGAAAAATAAATCATAAATGCACAAGAAAGAAACATGATACCCCAAAAAATCAATGGTATTTAGTAGATAAGTTGTTAATTTACGTTATCTTCGGAATCGACTGCCGGGAACTGAAGAAAATCGTTTATTATTGTAATTAGGTTGCTCCCATAGATCGCTATATAATCTATAGTGATGCTATAACTACGTATTTTCCTGTCATCTGCAGGTAATGGAAGTCAAATACCAAAAAAGCTATAACTTTCCGTGGATGTTAATAGTTTACTCAATATCATTGTTAAGATAAATTTATACTAAAGTATGGTGCGAGAAAGCGAAATATATATACAAATGTATAACAAATTTATTTCAGCTGTAATACCATTCTTCCCTACGTGTCAAATAGATGTATTTCATACTTACAAAGCAATGGTAAAGCAAGTCCAAAAGTAGTATGTTGCAAAGGAAGCCGAATGTTGTTATATTCAAATGTTTTGTAGAGATGCTACTGAAAAATCAGTCTTAGCCCTATGACTAGAATTAAAGCAATGTTAAATTGAATAATATTCGTAGCTGCACGAGAAATATAAATTTATCTTTGATTTATTTGAACCTGACTAAGGTTTTTAGGCGTCTGGTAAATCTTTTTTATTTTATTATCTTAATCAGTCTGTATCCTGCACATGCAAAGTTGCACATACAAGAATTATTTCTAACTACTGCGATACTCGTGGTTTGTTAATCACTCAGTTCACTGAAAACACATCTTTATCCAGAGAGAAAAATGAGAAAAGATGAGCAATCACTGTAACTTTTAATAAAATGAGGGTCATGGATTCGTGTCCCACTACCGACAATGTCTGTTTCAGTGACGAAAGTTGGCAAATTTTTTTTGTAGGATAAGAGTCAAATGCTTCCAAGGAAATACGTGTAGCTGAATTGCAAACCTGCTATTTGTTTGCAATGACGTTAAACTACAGTCTAAAAATTATTTTAGCATAGTACTAGAGCATCTAAATGTACTCGGATCTTTTCTGATAAGATGAATTTGTTTTTGTTAGCTACATCAAAGTTGCGTAATAATGTCTTCCTCTTATAATGACTTCCTGCGCAATTTATACCATTGTTGATATGCATATACATGATAAAGACTGTTTATCGATTTGAGGATATCACTAATTATCTCTGGCAACGTTTACAAATCCATTCAGAATATGAGAAAACTACTATTTCGCCATAACATGAACAATTACGTTTTTTATTTTCACGAATGAAGCACTTTGCGAATTCATCAAATTTGCCGAGATAACTAACAAACAATGATTATATATTTTTAAAAAGTTTTCGCTCGCGAATTAAATAAAAACGCTCACGATACATACAAAATTGGAAAATCGCGAAATCAACAACTCGCGAATATAAAGATATTTACAGAATATTGTACTGATAAAGAGAATATATTGCACCTCACAAACTTGCATTCTCACTTTGAAAAAAAATACTCAAATTAGTACGTTTTTAAGGATATGGTGATTTCAATATTGATCAATTTTGTATGTAAAATGATGCTTTACTTTTTCTTAAAGGGGCACTCCCAATATCTAGCAGATGATATTCTCCTAGCATAAATAATGTGTTCAATGAACTTAAAATTACAAATAAATATAATTTTAAAGAACAATAAATATGGAAAAAATGCCTCATTTAACATAGATAATTTGTGCAATAAATCGCTTTCCACCGAATTATTGTACAACAACAACTTTATAAAGATTATTAAATGTTTTACGGTACTGCAACATATTTTTTAAAATGTTGATTTTATCGACTGGAATGTATAGCTTAAATTCTATATTTTATAATTTTGAAATTATTTAATTTGACACTTGATAATTCGGGAGTGCCTCTTTAACACGACACATGTACCACTTCTTTTAAAGCTGATAGCTCTCAGATCTTTGTAAAAAAAAAAGGGTTCTTCAAGTAGTCTTAATTAACATGTTTTAGAACTATTTCTGTTTTTTTTATTATACGCTACTAAATTATAGGTGCAGTAAGCGATTTTAACAACAAAATTTAAATTGTATAAACATGCATGCATTTAAATGTTACTCAAAAACAATAACGAGTCAGACTTTTTCACATAATTTCAACATCAATCATTTTTAAACACTCAGAAGTAAATCCTGCAATATATGTTTTCAAGTTGGAAATTTTTTGTTAAAATCCCTTACTGCACCTTTAAAACGCTTTTGAAATTCCTAGATAGACATATAGTGTAGCGGTGCCGTCAAACCAAGCTCACCAACATTTTCGACAGATCTTCTCAAATTGCTATGTAGATTTTTTATTATATTGCTGATTGTAGTCATTACTTTTACATTTTATGTTTTAGTATATCCTTTTGGAGGAACGAGCACCTTTAAAGACATCAACTAGAAATATTTTAAACTATTTTGACTTCAAATTCATGTCGAAATATCAGATAAATCACTAGAGTGTATATACCTACCAGAAAAAAAACCCATAAGATTTCTATTTACCTAATATTAACCTATCAATTATGTCTAAAGGTTAAGCGAGAATTTATTTGAGTTCCGACATACTTTGTTTCAACTTGTCCTTGTCTTGGTGCAAGTTAAGAAAAACATAATGTGATCACACTTTACAAAACAGTTGCTTTCAAAGCACGAATTGCATTTTTCTTAATGTACATGGTTTCATTAGATTTGATAACTGCTAGAGCAAACTCTAGTTGTGAACTTAATTCACGGTCCAAAGCATATAAGTTATTAGTAAATGCCTGTAGTATACCTTTATCTATATGTTTATAATTGCCCAAATCGTAAAAATAGGAAGAAATGCCCATGCCATCATCGAGACTTCAGACTTGTATCCATGCGAATTGCTTTGCAAAGTTCTACCCCAAAGCGCAGCAGGATAGGAAAAACAAATAGCTTTATCGTATTCTACTAACAAAAGAATTGTCTGCGTTCATTTTCGCTAATGTTAAGCATATTGGACGTCTCATACGAGAAGATCACAAGGATCAGTGCGCTAGATGATCATGGTGGTTCTGTGAATGCATAGTCAAATATTGGATAATAGACGATAATTTTAGCGGCTATTAATCGTATTCGGACATATTCAAATGGTACACTTGGAAAAAACTGTAATGATTGATGACGACCTACCATATTGCTACATTGAACAGGATTTACGGGGGTACACGTTACATAGGATTTTTTTTTATTATCCAACGATTTGTTACACGAGTGCTAAACACGTGTGGATGGAATTAAGATCAATGTCTACAGTTTAGCGAACTACTATATCACTGGTGAAATTTTAAAGCTATGCTGGACCACACAATCATGCATTATTGAAATATATCGGCAGAAAAATGAGGCTACTGTGTTAGTGAGTGAAAGAAATCCTTAAATATTACCTAAACGTTTGATAATGTTACGTAATGAATTTATCACGCATTTATATGACAACTTACTGTTTAATGACACTACAATTTGGAACAAGAGGATATTTTCTACCTTGATATAAGCAAAGTCTACGTCTCGGCATATTTCGTCGCACAGTACGGATTCCAGACTCAAAGTAACCAAAATACTGCACTTAATGTATGAAATATTCACTATATAAATGCAATTACTCCCTCCAATCAATCTAGATGTACTTCAAACGTTTCTGGACTTGAAAACATAATAGTTGGTTCAATAATGACAAAGGAAAATAAATATTTGATGTAAAAACTTTACCTGTTCTGGGGAAAATGAATGCTACATTTCAGTTTGGGTTAAGTTTTAGACTCGAAGACATTTTCCCTTCTTGCATGTATATATATGTGCCTATTCTAGGATATGTGTTTCCACTTTTTGCGGTACTGGTGACTACAGTAAATATTCTTGCTGCCGTTGTATTCATGCAGCCACGTGTTCGCTCACATACAACGTACATATTGACACTGATTGCATGTACCGACACACTCAACATATTATTTCCAACCATTACTTTTGTATACAATTACACGTTTGGACACTATAAGGACTACGTAAGTTATAGATTTTGCTTCTGGCTATATATCCTTGCAGACGTCTCCGTAGACTTCTTCAATGCTTTCTCTTTGTGGTTGACAGTCATTCTAGCTTATATTCGCTGCAAATGTCTTAAGTCACCATTTAACGCACATAATATTCATACTTTAAAGAGAGTCGCCGCATACGTAATGTGTATTCTGATATTAACAGTTATTTCCCATCTACCAAATCTGTTCTTGTTTGAGTTTATTTCGACTTACAGAATAGACCAAAGTACAAACACAACCGAAGAGGTATGTATTATTCTAGAGTCCGACTTCGTCTTCTCCAACTCTAGCATTGAAAGGAAAGTTCAAATATGTGTAGCAACATTACTAGATTCAGTTGTTCCTTGTTTAATTCTACTTTATTTAAATTTTGTAATTCTGTTAACTCTAAAACAAGCAAAATTAAGCCGAAGCTCGATGCGGCGTGGTGAGCCAGAGGAGGCACATAGTTTACAAGTCACAAAAAGGACTAGAGAAATACGGGGGGAAATCAATCCGGATCAAAATGGTTCCAGAACACTTGTGAAATGTGAAGACTTTGGAAATGTTGCAGCTGACCATTCAAATGAACGTTCTATTGAACAAGATCAAACCGATGCCTTTTATGACACAAATGATGAAAGTCCACAATCTATATTGCCAAGAAACAAATTCTTGTCATACTGTTTTTGTAGCAAGATGGACTGCTTTCGTGTTAAACACAAATCTTTAAAGAGGATGACAAAAGTTAGTACTAACTCAGCTTTTGACAAGCTCGACAGGGAAAGCCGAAGGACCTCGTGGCTTATACTGGCAGTAGCCACGATAATATCTCTTCATGAGATTCCTTTAGCTGTTGTCAACGTGTACACCTTGGTTAAACACGCTGGCGTTTCTTTACCCTTAAACGTTCATGGATGTCACAATGTGATCCTCTTTCTGTGGCAATACGTGTCATACATGATCATTTTTCTTATTTATGCTTTTATGAGTGGTGCGTTTCGGACAGAGTTGAAACGAGTTCTTACGCTCATCTGCAAGCACGACAATGTCACATCGGAGGGTCCGAGGAAAGTATTCATGAGCCCTTGCTCAGTACGCAGAACTATAACCATAGAAGAAGGCTCAACAGCCGGACCGTCTCATGCTAGTGACTATTGAAAACGTGTAAAGGCTTGAATTTATAAAATGCGAACCGACATGTCTACATCATTATGAGTAAAACCTTGAATGTAAAAAAAATGTACTGACACTTCTACATATGCTTTATCAGCCATACTGAAAAACAATTCTGAACAATTTTGATTTAGGATGTTAAAGTCCCATTTTCACCTTAGATATTCAGAATAATCAACATTTTACGGATAGAATAATGATAGAACTGTTCTTTTTGCTCTAACGCGATAACTTATAACTTTCTTTCATAATCATGTGGCCTCTTCACAGTAAAGCGTTGAAAGAAAGTCATTCTCGTTTCTTTTTTATATCATTGTAAAAAATCTGCGCTACTGTATGATTATAGCATATTCTTTCCGTTTGGAATGTTTTTCGTACAAATAATGGTCAGCTTTGCCGATTAGACATATTTCTTAGTAATTTAAGTGCTAAAAGTAATTTTACATCCAAAATGATAATGAGACCTTAAATCTCACAGAAAAACTGACCATGTTAACTCGATATGTCACTTTTGTAATTTTTCAAAAGTGATTTAACGTTTCGGAGAAGAAATAAAACTAAACACTTGGCAATTTTTCAAAAGCGTCAAATTATTTTTTCATACGCTCCTAGGAACGGATTATATTACGGCGCTGATCGTCTGTCCGCCCGACCGTCCGTAAGCAATTTTTGTTCACATCTACCACCTTTGTAATGCAATCTTAATCTAACTTTGTTGAACTGGTTTATTGATATATACAGTCGTTTCAGTTGAATTACATTCAGAAACATTGGAGTTATGTCCCTTTGAAAATTGAATGCAAAAGTGCTATGCAGTTTTTGCCAAGACAAAAATGCCCTTATAATGTCTGAGCTATATCGACCACAATGGCAATGTATATTCAATCAATTTTTGTGGAAATGTTTGTTACTATATAGAGTTCATGTCCCTCGATATTAGATTAATTTATTCAAAAGCACGGAGTTATGGCCCTTTCAAAATTGAATGCGAAATTGCCATGGTAGTTTTTGCCGAGGCAAATTTGCCAAATTTATTGGCCATATCTACCACATTGCTAGCGCAATTTCAAACAAACCTTGTCGGAATTTCTATTACTATATTAAGTTTATGCCCCTTTGATTTCAGTCGAATTGCTTCAATATTGTAGGGGTTATAGTCTTTTGTATTGAATATGATTGAAAATTGTATGCGAAATTGCAAATTGACCCCGTTAGAGCCATACCGGTCTTGGTCACTAGATGAACCGGTGCATTGGGGGTTGGAGAAGGTTGGCATCCACCCAAACTGTTTATCTATTTTTTAATAACTCTTCTTATACCCGGTATCTTCCGGGGGCAGCAAGGACCCACACTTAGCACATCCTTAGAGTTTATATGGCTGCTGTCCTACTGACAGCTTGTTAATATATCATGACAACTTCAAAGTAGAATTTAAAAATGTATCTCTGTTAACTGAGGTTAAGATCAACATTGTTGAATTACGATATAAACTAGCACGACATTTTCCTGAAATTAATTGGGTCATAATTTAACGATGATATATTATGATTCACTTATTAACCAATAGCCTCTTCCCAAATGAAAACTGTTGCAATTTCCACACAGCAACGTTTCATCCAATAACAACAGCTTCTGATATTGGTTCGGCAAAAATTAATGCACATTTTAAGTACCAATATCTCATATCAACTTAATAGAAAACTAGTGCTATGGTTTGATGGCACAGCTGGTCGAAAAATCTCCTAGAGGATTAATTGGTTCTGGTTTCAAGGCAGTGTCTCCAGAGAGTAGTAAATCATACATTTTTGTACATTTTCAAGCAGTAATTAAGAGAAACTGACATTGATTTGACTGTTCTTGTAAGCATGAAGGTGTGATACATGTACAAGGGATGGAACACAAAGTGGAGTTAGGCTTTGGGGAGTCTAGCTGTACATAAGGCGGATAAGATATATGTCGCCTCATGATATGCAGCGCAGTATAACATGAATGTTTCTGTCAAACAATTATGCTTTTTCGGCTTTAATGTTTAGAAGATTCACTCGATCTTTCATTTCAATGGAATAAAAAACTATAAAAAAAATATTGTTTATTTTCACATGTTAAGAGGTGAATCCTCTTGCTTATGTGGTGTATTTGCAGACAATGTAAGCAAGACATGGGTCCTCTATGTTCTGACGCGTCTTGTTCCGTTACTGCTTATGCTGTTGATACTTAACGGCCAAAAATTCTAAGTTTAACCTACATTTTAGTGTCTCACTCACAATCTATATATTTTGAGAGTCCTGATATTCATGCTTGGTCTTCAGAGAGCCAAAACATTCTTTTCTGTGGTCTCAATCTGTACAACATTCAATTAGTTGTCAATCTAAATCGTTGTTTCCAAGACATAAATACTGCTTTACAATGGTATAAGCTTGATCCGATTACGCATACCAAAATCGAACAAGAAAGTTAGACCATTGCCAAGCTTTAAGAAGCTCGAAGCAACAAACATATTCCTGTTCTAGTAATTTTCTTTGAATTTATTTCCTCGGATGTCAGTTACAGGCACTGACGATAAGCAATTATTGCAAAGAGCTGTTTACGTCAAATCAAACTATTTGTAACAATGTCACCTTTTTATCCCTATAAACAGAAATACCGTCTGCGTGTTGTGTGGACCCTTTTGCTATTTTATGACATAGAGGACGAATTAGTATCGTATTGTTTAGATATATGATTTAAACAACGAACTTATTTCACATCTTGAAAATAAATATTTACTGAAAAAAGCGGGGAAAACGAACTGTATATTAGTATTGCACATAAAACTATCCTTCGGGAAACTGCATACAGATAAATGCTTTTGCTTACGAAATGGCAATTTATCGGTAAATCCTGTACAAATCGGCTATATACAAGAAATAGATGTTAACTAAATCATAACTGCTCAAGAAAGAAAATGATACGCCAACAATCAATGGTATTTAATAGATATGTTGTTAATTTACGTTATCTTGGGAATCGTCTGCCGGGGAAAAAGCGTTTATTATTGTAATTAGGTTGCTCCCATAGATCGAAATATAATCTGTAGTGATTTTTCGGTCATCTGTATTTTCTGCAAGAAATGGAAGTCAAATACCAATAAGCTATAACTTTCCGTGGATGTTAATAAATTACTCAATATCATTGTTAAGACAAATATGTACGAAAGTATGGTGCGAGAAAGCGAAATATATATGCAAATGTATAACAACGTTATTTCAGCTTTAATGCCATTCTTCCCTACGTGTCAAAAATGTATTTAATACATACAAAGCAATGGTAAAGCAAGTCTAAAAAAGTATGTTTAATAAACTATGCAGAGAAAGCCGAATGTTCTATTCAAATGCTTCTGAAAAATCAGTCTTAGCCCTATGACTAGAATTAAAGCATTGTTAAATTCAAAATATTCGTAGCTGCACTAGAAATATAAATTTTTCTTGGATTTATTTCAACCTGACAAAGGTTTTTAGTCGTGTGGTAAATCTTTTTAATATAATTATCTTCATCAGTCTGTACCGTGCACATGCAAAGTTGAACAAAACAAGAATTATTCCTTACTTCTGCGATACGTGCGTTTGTTAAATAACCAAGTTCACTGAAAACACATCTTAATCTTGAGAACAAATAAGAAAAGATGAACATATAATCACTGTTACCTTTAATTAACTGAGGGTCATGGGTTCGAGTCCCGATACAGACCATGTCTGTTTACGTGAGAATAGTTGGTAGATTCTTTTTGTAGGATAAGAGTCTAGTCGTTCGAAGGAAATATGTTTAGATAAACTGCCAACCTCTTAATAACTGACATTCTGTTTGCAAGGACGTTAAACTACAGTCTAAAAAATTATCGTAGCATAACACTATAGCATCTAAATGCACTCGAATCTTTTCTAATATGTATGAACTTGTTTTAGCTACGTCTAAGTTGTGTAAAAATGTCTTCTTGATTTTCTGTGCAATGTTTACCATTGTTTACATGCATATGCACGATAAAGACTAAGAACACGTAGAACAATCCATTCACAATTGCCAACCGATTTCGCTTTCCTGCTCATCAGGGCAAATATGGCGTCAAAATATATATACTTGCAAGCTTAGCAGAGCTCTACATACAAAGTACAGCAGAATTGAAGCAACAAATATCTTTCAGTTCTAGTAATCTCTGCAATATTGTCTTCATATGCTGAGTACAAAGCGCTGCAAAAAGGATGTTTTCCATTTACAACAAATGTATCTATTCTTAACGACTTCATCGGATTCTTATTTCTAATAACAGAATAATTGTCTGCGTACACTTTCGCTAATATTGAACATATTGGACAGATCATTATCTTTCTAGGAGAACACAATGATCATGTCGTTAGATGATCATGGTGGTTCTGTCAAAACATAGACAAATGTTTTGTTGGATAATAGACTCTGAAACTCTGAAAGTTGGACGATAACTTTAGTGGCTGATAATCGTATTTGGACACATTTTTGACAAAAATAGAATGATGGATGTGGACAGGCCAAAATGTTTAATTGAGGATGATTTATGAAACAAAATTTACGCAACGTAGAACTTTTTTTATAGAATCGAACTTTAAGTTTCATGAATCGAAAATATATGTGGATGGAATTTAGTTCCACGTCTACAGTTAAGTGTACTACGATGTCACTGAAGACATTTTAAAGCTACGCTGGACTACACGCACATTATCAAAATATAATGTGACGATAGAAAAATCCGACTTATAGGCAATTGTGTGAAAGAAATCTTGAAAATATTACATTAACGTTTGATGATGTTGTGTAAATGAATTTATCACGCATTTAGTTGACAACTAAATCTTTCTTCAAACACTACAATTCGGAAAAAGTGGATTTTATCTATTTTGATATACAAAAAATACGGGTTAGCATATTTCGACGCACAATATACGCGTTCATAAGAAAAGCAACAAAGATGGAAAAATGCTCCATTTAATGCATGGATTATTCACTGCATAAATACATTGACTCTCTCCCTCTCGTCAATTTAGATAAAAAAAATCTTCAAAAGCTTCTTGTCACAAAGCGTATCATTTGGTTCATTACGGATAAAGAAAAATGAAAACTTGATGTAAAATTTACCTATTCTGGGTGAAAAAATGAATACTACATTTCAGTTTGGAGTTAATTTTAGATTCGGAGACATATCTCCTTCTTGCATGTACTTATATGTACCTATTTTAGGATATGTGTTTCCACTGTTGGCGGTACTGGTGACTACAGTTAACATTCTTGCTGCCGTTGTGTTCATGCAGCCACGTGTTCGCTCACATACAACGTACATACTGACACTCATTGCATGTACTGACACGCTCAACATATTATTTCCCACCATAACATATGTATACTACTTCTCGCTTGGACACTATAAGGACTATGTGAGTTATAGATTTTGCTTCTGGTTATATATCCTTGCAGACGTCTGTGTAGACTTCTTCAATGCTTTTTCCTTGTGGCTGACAGTCATTCTGGCTTACATTCGCTGCAGATGTCTTAAGTCACCATTTAACGCACATAAACTTCATACTTTGAAGAGAGTCGCCGCATACATAATGTGTGTTCTGATATTAACAGTTATATCCCATCTACCAAATTTGTTCTTGTTTGACTTTATCCCGACTTACAGAATAGACCAAATTACAAATACAACCGAAGAGGTATGTGTTATTCTAGAGTCCGACTTCGTCTTCTCCAACTCTAGCATTGAAAGGAAAGTTCAAATATGTATAGCAACATTACTAGATTCAGTTGTTCCTTGTTTAATTCTACTTTATTTAAATTTTATAATTCTGCTAACTCTGAGGGAAGCAAAATTAAGCCGAAGCTCGATGCGGCGTGGTGAGCCAGTGGAGGCACATAGTCTACACGTCACAAAAAGGACTAGAGAAATACGGGGGGAAATCAATCCGGATTAAAATGGTTCCAGAACACTTGTGAAATATGAAGACTTTGGAAATGTTGCAGCCGACCATTCAAATGAACGTTCTATTGAAAAAGATCAAACCGATGCCTTTTATGACACAAATGATGAAAGTCCACAATCTATATTGCCAAGAAACAAATTCTTGTCATACTGTTTTTGTAGCAAGATGGACTGCTTTCGTGTTAAACACAAATCTTTAAAGAGGATGACAAAAGTTAGTACTAACTCAGCTTTTGACAAGCTCGACAGGGAAAGCCGAAGGACCTCGTG
>JAUMHA010371567.1:0-13248 GCA_032359765.1 Saxidomus gigantea | reverse complement strand
AGCTCACCAGGTAAAATCACCCTAGAATTCTAATGAAACGCTCCTATAATTGAATATGTAATCATCCTCATTGCCCCTTGAATTATTACAATGTAAACGCACCCCAGCAGCTTTTAAATCGTTGGACAAATTTAGAACAAGCGCAAAACACATTAATGAATGACATGCCGAAACAAAATGTACATTTCATTTAGCGGAATGTAAAATAAGAAAAAAAGAAACAGATTATATTATTTCTTTTTTTGTTACAGGCAGATGTACTCGAGAATACATACATTAATCAGTTTTCTTGTTAAATATAGGAGCATAAAATAGTTTTATAACTAGAGAGTGCATAACAGAACCTAAAGTCAATATGCTATTTAAAACAAATATGTGATGTAATGTTAAAAATATAACCAGCGTTTTGCCTTTAAAGCTGTTCGCTCTCAGTTACCGTTGAAATTATTTTTGTTTATGAATTGACATACCTATACATAAATATAAAATTAAAGGCTAGAATCAAAATATAAGCAAACATCTAGTTAGAATTTGCAGAAATCGATCGAAAATGTCGGTTACATGGCACCGCTACACTATATGATATATTGGAATTTCAAAGGTGTTTACAATGTTTTTTAATTTGGTAACGTATTTCTTTTACACATGAAATTTAGAGATTTACGTGACAGGAATGTATACTTATATTCCAAAATACGGTATGTACATACAGTTTGAAGAACTTTTTTTTTACAAAATTTAAGAGCGAGCAGCTTTAACGTGCATGCACGTTCATCAAAAGACACAATGTACTAAATAAACAATATTATTATGATAACTGATATTTTTCATCGTTTCGAGATGAGTTAGACCTTAAATTTAGACGTAAAGTGTGTTAGTTATCTGTTGACAAAGTTACCTTCAGCTATTTTATAACATCATTAAGTATATTGATTTATTTTAATCAACCATTAATGTTAGAACTAACTCGTACAAGGACCAAACAGCATTATACAAAACACTGGTGTGGTTCTAAAAATCGTTAATCTCTAACAACTATTCATTTTACACCCACGCTGTTTTTCTCTGAATTTCTGATATATAATGTGCATACACTCGATTAGTATCCGAGCATGTGTGTCGTATTTAGGATAATGTAACATACATCAACTACATTACAGAACGCCGCTGTCAGCATACCAGGATCTAGAACATGTTCCAGTAGTACACAGTACCCAGGCTATTATAGATGTATATGGTCTTCAAGTAACTCTCTTGCAGATGGATCATACACATACAGTATTGTTGTTACAACTATAACACAAGCTGATCCACTCACAGGATCCGTTAAAATAGGTAATGTACTCATCAGAAAACGTAAGTGTAAATATAGCGTATATGTCTAATTAGAGGAACATTAAATATAGACATATAAAGGCAAAAAGTTAAATAATCGCATTGTTTAAAGCATGAGAGCCTCCTCAGTCTTAGATATTCGGTATGTAGCATCTCCTAGAATGGTCTAGAACTAATAGGTCTTCAACTTATACTCCTGGATCAAATATTTTTATTTTTTATATACCTATAAACATTTTGCCAAAAATACAGCCTTTATTCAACCATCAAAATACGGCCTGACAGAATAATAATTTCTGTCATGAGAACGAGGTTCAGAACTAAATATCCGTCACCGAGGGTAACTGTTTTGGCGGGAACGAGGCTCTGCCGAGCTCCCGTAAAACAGTTACCCGAGATGACGGATATTTCATCTGAGCCAAGTGTCTCATGATGGAAACTTTTTCTTGCATACCGTATTGCACTTTAAAGTAGATTTCTAAATGCAAACTTATCAAAATGATGAATTATCATGAAAAACAAACGATTTTCGAAGTTGTGTTTGGGAAATTGACGTCACAATGTTTATAACGTTACGTCATAAGTGATTCACGAGAGTCGTCTGGCATAGGAGGGGTGCCAGACCGGTTTTTCCGGCATGGGCAAAATCACCGGAAATGCCGATCCGATATGCAAGAAAAAAAATCCGTATTGTATGTACGTGCAATACAAATAGAGCGGCATAATTTGTAAGAGTGCATTTAATTGGCCCTAAAATGCACATGACGTTAATAACGTCGCTTTTGACTGGGACGTTACTATTTGTTTATACGATGACGTCAATAAGTTGACGTCGCACACTACGTATATTTCGCGCTAAAAAGGTTTTTTCTTCAATTTTATGCTAAACATGTCCTTTTAATTTAGTTTATCGCGCAGACAAGTGTCAAACGGTATATAATAAAGGGGTTATAAGTATAGTAATGTGATCAATAAGCCGGATTGGCTCTCGCACTCGTATGATCCGACGCACGACTCAAGCAAATCCGGCATGATGGATCACGTTACTATACTAATAACCCTATTGTACACAAATCATAGAAATACTTCGAAATACTTCATGTCTAAACCAACGAGAAATAGAGCTTATCTTAGCCTAGTGGTACTGTACAGAGGCTATTCAAAATATGCCCCTTGGGTCAAAATTGGCCCACCTCGCCGGTCATTTAAGCAGATTTGTATAGGACTTTTAGAAACAAGAGCTGTTGTAAAACATGTATACCCCCTTTGATGCAATCAGTAATGTGGAAATAGTCGAACTATCTAAAGACCCGTTTTAAAAGTAAAAGTTATTGTGAAAAAAAAACATTTTTACCTAAAAAACAACGCTTTTGGCATTTAAAAAAATGATTGGCCATCAGAACAAGTTTGAAGTATTTGGCCTTAAAAGAATAAATAAAATATTTGGTCTTACAAATAAAAAATACATGTGGTCTTAATTATTTATTTTGCCTTAAAAAACAATTGTTGGCCTTAAAAAAGAAATTCATGTGGCCGAAAAAAAAACATACAAAAATGTCCCGGTGGCCGTGACCTTTGACCTCAACATCAATAGGGGCCACCTGCTTGTCATGACCAACCTCCACAAGTTCTAAAGGTATTGTTCGGAAACTATTCTACAATTCCAGGTAACTATGACTTGACCTTTGACCTACTGACCTGAAAATCAATAAAAGTCACTTGCTGGTCATGACCAACCTTCACATCAAATTTCAAGATGCTAGGTTTACGTGTTCGCGAGTTATCATCCGGAAACCGTTTAACAATTCCGGGTGACTGTGACCTTGACCTTTGACTTACTAAATTCATAATAAATAGAGGTCATTTACTCTTAATGATCAACCTGCACACTAAGTTTGAGGATCGTAGACCAAAGCGTTCTTAAGCTTTTGACTGGAAACCGTTTTGCAATCCAATGTCCGTCCAAGAACACATTGACCTTGACCTTTGACCTACTTCAAAATCAAAAAAAGTCATCTACTGGTAATAACCAGCCTGCACACCAAGTTTTAGAATTAAAAAGTTATTGATCGGAAACTGTTGCTTGACATGTGCAAAGCAATATACCACCGCTTCTTCGAAGGGGAACAGGGAGTGCATAAAAATCTCCCACTCCATATCTGCAAGCTATAGAGCTTAGACATTTGCATTCAGCATTGTCTGTCCCTTGTTCTTATATGCTCCTGTGGTAAAAACCGACAGATTACAACTAAAATTACCTAAAATGTCCTTGACCTTTTGATATATTTTCTTGCTTTAAGCATAAAAATTTGCATCATGTGAACAGTTTTGCGAACAAATTTCAATATTTGATCTATTTGACTTTACTATGACCTACTTTCTTGTTTATAAGCAACAGTGAGGAAATTTGGACCATGTTATATGTATGCAGTTTTGTAAACGAGTTTTAATTATATCATTTTGAACATTTTTTAATGATAACCCTGACCTTGTAATGTTTTGCTCCAATCCTCACAGCTGATCTTATTTAGTATAATTATGCTTCATTTTGCAATGAATTTAGAATATCGACATTCTTAAGTTTTCATGCATACAGTCTTACAGTCTACAGCTTTCACTTCTCTATACGATAGTGCAGTTTTATTTAGTGGAGCGATAGAAAGTCACCATAGTCCTCTTCTTGTATTTTAATGCCCCAACACAATAAATGGGGGTGGGGTGGGGGGAGGGGGACGTATAATGACGTTGCTGTCCGTACATCATAACTGGAAACTGTTGGATAGTAATTGTTTCATGTAAGAATATAAACTAGAAGTAAGTCCGTTTTCAAACAACAGACAAAAAAAGGATTAACTAAATTTGTCTTACCAGTGTACATTTTAAACTGTTACATATCATATTGGTAGAAATACATGTAACATTCCAGGGAAGAGGAGAAATAAAATACGGTATTAGTTACTTCTTAGGGCAAAGTAAGATCATGAAAATGCGCTAATAATAAATTCTTAAGGCAAGTGTGATATTCGTACATAACGTCTTTCTGTTTTTAGTTAATGTTTTGTGTTCACATGTTTAGAATTAATAAGCTTCATTGTTTTCTTCCAGTGTCTCCTCAAACACCTGTTATATCGAACACTACACGATTAGGTGACAACCGTCTTGTCGTCTATGGAAATGAGGGACAGTCTCTTACAATACAGTGTACATCAACTGGTGGATATCCTACACCAACAGTTGTCTGGTACACGGACAGTGTATCAAGCTCTAACCAGTTGACTTCTACGAGTACAGGAACGTTACAGAATGACGGCACGTACACTGTAACACTTCAACATACATTTACACCTACGGTGTCTGACGACAGGAAATCATTGATCTGTAGATCATATTATCCATATGATAGTGCTTTAAGAGATTCTAAAACTACAAGTGATATAGTTTTTCTTACATGTGAGTTACTTTTATTTATATTTATTTCCAGCATGTTTTATCATAGTGACATTTTTCATTAATATTCTTTTCTATTTTTCTTCACATTTTGATCTCTGCTGAAACTGTGCACTTATTTATTCCAGAGATCCTGAATTTTGGTATTATATTTGATATATTCTGTATGTGTTCCCAAAGTTAATAATGATAATACAAAAATGTTCTCATTTATTAATATTAAGAATGATGTACACTTTTTTGAATATATGTTTCATGTTTTTGGACGAGAAATTAGGAAAGGATGTTTGTATGTCTAAACATAACAGAACTTGCAAATTAAACTTCAGTAAAACCTAGTCAGCCAACAGTTGCTCAGGTGAAAGATGTATCTTCCGGAGGTACTGTGGAGGTCAGATGTACAACAACAGGTAGTAGACCTGCTGCCAATATCACCTGGTCATACCAAGGATCAACATACACAGGTGTAGTGACTTCAACGTTAGACACTTCTACAGAGACATACACAGTTGTATCAGTATTTAGGAGAACTGTTACAGCTGATGACAACGGACGTAGTTTGCAATGTGTAGTTACACATATATCATTGATTAGTCCTTCTGAGCGTACTGCCTTTATCAACGTCAGTGTTCAATGTAAGTTGTTTATATTGACATTGTTTTTCTCTTAGTAGTCCCTTACTGATCTTACCGTCAGTTTAACTGCCTGGAAAAAATCAACCCTGTGACGGATATAAATTTGTGGATGCTACACCAGTTTAGCGACAGAAGTAGTAAAAATATTACGTCTGGAATCTGTAACCTCAAATAGCGGTAGGTTAGGAAAAGTTGCTGTGTAAGTGGAGGGTTGTTATATTCATGGTTGAAAGCAGGCTCTAGCAATAATGAATTTTGTGTTTTCAACAAGTTCAGAATAATTGACTTGTACATGTAGATTTGCAGTTTCTAACTCATGATGCACAATATTTCTTTCTGTCAATATTGCGGTAATTTTTATTGTCCAGGTAACACAACTAGCAAATATTACCATACAGAATAAAATGAATCATTTTATTTTTTGATAGCTTCTTTAAATATTTATAAAAGATTTATGGACGACATCAAACAGTTTATTTCTTTTGTCAGACAAAACTAGTGGTTGCTGGAACAACAATATAAATTGGAACATTTTGAATTACCGCAGATTCGCATTTTGTTATAATGATGAAAATCTGAGAAAAAAGATATACCAGTAGGACAGGGGTTTAAACCGGTTGAAAATTTCACATGTATGCCCTATACTCTATTCGTTTATTCATTAGCATTTGTCCCGAAATGTCAGGAGAAAAATGCTTATCGTTTAGAATACGCAAAATTGGTCATGCTAGAAAATGTGACACTTGTCGAAATTAGCACTGATGCAAATACACGCGTTAATATATACATGGTTCCACCAGTCCACCAGTTGCCAAGAGCTCTGCCTCCTGTTTTTTGTCTACAGAACGTAATGTAGAGTAATGTGTACGCAGTGTTGATATGAAATATTTTTTTCCCACATTGCAATAAACTATGTGTAGTTTTTGATCACCTGAGTGAAGTAATATTACAATAAAGAGACTACTTTTGTAGAAGTTCTTGCATTGAATTATTATTCTAAGCTGGCCACAATTTAACTTATCTATGGTGATCTTATCCGTTGCTGAAACTTTACAAACATCCTTTAAACAATTTCGATTAAAATTATATGGCCGTCAGAGAGCCCTCAGTTCCCTAAATGGCTATGTAGAAAACTATGCAAAAAAGCTTTTACTAAGCGTTGATGTTTTGTCGGAAAACATATCCGACAGATAACATTGTTCGTTCCCTTATTTGTCAATAAGGAAACTTACATAAATAATCTTCCTCAGTCTAAGTCAAATAACTTTACAGGAGTGATCTCTAAAATACCATGTTATAAGACTGACGAGAAAAGACGTGGCAAAATCTATTTCAATGAGCAATATAATAACAGCAGGTAAATCTACATAAATGGTATGGTGTGAGAATTGGCTTCATAGAAACACATCCTTTCCCAACTGTATTTTAACATATCTGCCGGCAATTGGCTTTTCCCGTTCATAGGTAGCACCTATAGCTATGTTATAATAGCATAGAATGGTGATCTTTTACCGTCTAGATTTTTAAATAACCAGATCTGTAATCAGCTATTATCGTATTGTTTATACCTAAATTTAATTTTACATTGTCATTATCCTTATATTGCATTAGATTCAATTTCAGTCTCAAACGTGTGTACATGTATTACTGTAAATTTGGTAATATTCGCGATAATTTCATTTTCGCTATTTTCTCCAATTTCCTACTTCACTACTTAAAAATCTCGCGAAAGATTTACTATGTGCAAATTCTCCTTACGCGAATTTAAAATCATAAAGTTTTCGTCACGCGAAAATTGCCCAATTCATCGTTTGTGGAACTTAAACCTTTGAACTTTGGGAAAACTGTTTTCACAGCTTTAAGCAGGCGAGTAGTTTCACATACTTAGGTGTCTATAAATATAGATCATTAACCTGTATGTAAAATAAACATTTGATAAAGTGCATGTTCTGCGCAAATCTTAGCATTTCGACACTATACAATTTCAATTTTAAGTATATATAAAATAACGTATTTGTAAAGTACATATTTTGAAAAAATGGATTATGAGTACTTTTGTTTACAGTATCAAACAGTGTCCTAAATCTTATCAAAAAAAGTTTATGATACTGAATGCCTACTATAAAGTTGTGATATCTAACAGGTGTTCTAGTTGTTTATAACAAACTCCGTAATTTAAAGCTTGTACAGATATCGAATTTTAAAATTGGAACAAGGTTGGGTGATTTAACTTGAAATTGTTGTGTACAGGCTGCATTTTTCTAAGGTAATTTGAATTGCACCTGCTGATGAATATAATCTATGTCACTCACTCACTATTTTTTTTCTTGCAGACCCTCCTCATGGACCACCAGTCATAACGGGCTACACTGACGGCGGAGAGTATCGTATTATAGAAGGGGCACGAGGACAGTTATTTTGTACTGTATCTGGTGGAAACCCAGCACCACCAACATTGACATGGGATTGTATAAGTAATGGTACATCACAAACGACCAGCTCGGGCACGGTTACAAAAACACTTACATGGACAGCTCAACGTGGTCAGGATAAAATCTGCACATGCCGAGCTTCAAATTACAGCGGGAATAATGATGTATCTATTCGAATAAAAATACTCTGTAAGTTTCTGATAGTTATACAGGTAGGAGATCAATAGTAAATGAATAGAAATAACTTGGTATTGTTGGTCTGCGTATATTCTAAATAGATAAACCTAAGCAATAGTGATTTTGCATAATCTCAAATTTAATAAGGTCACGATACATAGTAAGAGTTTTACATGCAACGTTATCTTGCAATATTTATGGTGCAATTTACAGCTATACTGGAAAGAATCAGAGAAGCTTACAATGTTTGAAACGTTTTAATTAGTATGTTCAATGATCTGTTGCTTTTTTCACCAGTCTTTTGCATGCCGACTAGATCAAAAGTAACCATGCAATACATTAAGACGATTCTTAATTAACCTACAATTATGTTATTGTTGAGACATAAATGTTAACATGTTAATTGCACAAAGACAAACCCACTTAATTCGCATTTCGACATCAAGTACTTTTTATTTGCATGTAAAAATGTAATGTAGTTTTGTTATCAAATCATATATTGAATAGAAGTATATATTGAGGAGTCAACGCAGAACTATTCTAAGGGTATATAGAAATTGAAGCAGCTAGGAAAGTTTCGCAGTGACACCTCCATATATAAATATATATAACATCTATGAAATTCACTGTGTACTTTTCCATATCAGTATACTCCATATACACTTGAAATGATATTACTATTCAATAAAAATGGAAATAACATTAAAAAAAAATATTAAATAAAGAAAACATGATTGACTGAATGCTTAAAAACGTTGTTATGAGTTTATTGCTACTTCTGAAACTATCTTTTCTAATAAAAAATATATCAATGTAAAGCCATTTAAAAACATGTCACAAGGTCAAACAAGTTATTAAAACAAAAATTCCTTATGACTTGGTCCTAATATAACGGGTCCGGTATCGGACGTTAACGGTAAAAAATGTTATCTTGGCTGAGCGCGTCACTTTCGCTTTTCTCACAAATATGGCGCGTGACTAGAACCACGAGAATTACTTATCGCTTTTTACAACGATGCATTAACATTTTCAAAAAACGATCACTGCAAGTAGTTCAGGTAACTATCATTCGTTTCAAATACTCATAACGTGTTCCACCTGGAATTTCATTTCTCATAAATGAGAATTTACTCAAAATAACGGGCTTTATAAATGATACACAATGGCGTTTAATCAAGCATAGCGAAAATCCCGTTTTGTGTTACAATGTACCAGTTAGCAGATTAGTTAAAAGTTATTTTACCAAAGTTATATTTATTTTGCAAAAAATAAGTATCATTAATGAAATTGTACTTAGGAAATATATTTCACATTTGAGTGATATACCGATTAGTATATCACTGTGTGGAGTGTAGATGAGTAGTAATCTAATCACGAAGGCCTGAGTGATTAACTACGAAGCATCTAAACGACACACAGTGGTATACTAACCGGTATATCATTCAAAAGTAAAATCTATTTCCATTCTTACACGTTAATTTAAACAAAGAAATGTTGGAAGGGGTACTATTTGATGCGCCTACACGAAGTCGCTGACTTGTAGTATTCCGTGCATTCCTTGCATTTCATAACATTTTCGCTTTTCTTTTTTACTCCTCAAATAAAACGATATTCGTCTTATTTTTGTTGTTGCTGATATTGTTGGCGATACCGGAAGTGTTGAACATTTTGCTACGATTTGTTTGACATCACGTGAATTCATTCACAACAATACAAATCCAAGCACACTCAAAGATGTTGTGTGAAAATTACGCGGGAGGGAATATCAGTAGTCAAGAATAGTTCCGGACGCCTAGCGTGATATACTTGGTAGGTATATCACGTTCAAATCCTTCTTTACCTATATAGGAGAAATTTTCAATAATGTTAGAATAAATATTTGATCGTAAAATTGTGTAATGCATGTCCGAGTGGTTTTCAAACTTGAGCTTTTTTAGCAACAAATGTTTCAGATGAAAAGTAGTTGTTTTTAATACTTGTTAGCAGGTTAGTAAAATCATAATTTCCTTTTTATGCATAAAAGGGGTTATTTGAAATACTGGACCTAAAGATGTATGTGAAAGTTCTGTAAGTCAAAAGCACTAATCAAGCATGACTTATTTTTATCTACAAAAACAAAAGTGGTAATGTGACATGTATGTTAGGTGGAAGTGGTTGTATTTCTTGAGCATTCAGACAGACAAGACAGACACTATCTTTTATTGTAATAAACCAGGATAAAATTACATTCACAGTAACAACATGGTATAACAAAATATAAAGAAATAATACAGCATGAGTGGTTAATTCTGGTAACTGGTTAAGCATGTCAGATATATCAATACTATCTGTTGTGGAGACTTGTGTAATGACAAAATGCACATTACGGAGTTACGGGTGGGGACAGTAAAAAATGATTACTATATCCATTCATACACAAATTCTATCAGAAACGTATCGTGCACAAAATTAAAAAATACAATGTATTAAAGAATTCGATCGATAGTATACTGGTATTAGACTTAATTGTTTCTTTTAAACATTTTCTGTGCAAAGCAGGATAACATACACTGTTCTGTATATCTTGTCCGGGCCTCTGACACGGAAATTATAAGGACCGAAAGTAAGCCTAAGATTGCTTGTTCGAAAATGTAGTAATTTTAACCTTACATTGTTTGGGAGAGATAAAAGAGGTTTAAGGGATACTCTTGTTGCAAAAGAATGAAGATATGGGTCTAGAGGTTTAGGTTTGTTTGTCATATCATTACAAGACACATGTTCAGTCAGTATGAAGGAACAATCAAACTATTTCAGATCCACCAACAAGACCCATATTCAAATTGAATTCCACCACAGTTTCCGGGGCAATTAGGATATCATATAATGACTCAATATCCCTAACGTGCAGTAGTGAAGGACAACCAGCACCAACATACAAATGGACTTTTCCAAACGGGGCTACAAGTTACGGAAAACAGTTAAGTGTAAGCAATGTACAGACAGATGGCAGATATACATGTGATGTACAGAACACCATGAATCCATCAGTGGGCGCGGCTGTTTTTGGAAGTAGCTCATCATTTATAGATGTTCTCATATTATGTAAGCAACCGTTTAAGTTATCTTTTGATGGCTCTTATTTACTTGTAAATTACATTTTTGTCTGGTTAAACAAATAAACTGTTACACGGAAACATAATTTGCATGACATTTGTCTGATTCTGTATTATCAGTACTTTTGACAAGTACATGTATGCTTGATTTATTACCAACAACCGGGTAAGTAATTGTTGAAGACGAGACTGCTCGACAAACTATTCATTTTGAAGTATATATCAATGTCTAGTTTTTCACTGTTTTTCTCTGAATCCCCTTTTCAAGAGGAAAGCAGACTTTCAAAGCTGACATGATTTAACGAAAAAAGTTAATTTGAATAACTATTTTGATTTTAATTTACTAACCCGGAATAAAACTAACTCAAACAGAGTTAAAGTAAACATAGAAAGCAAAATACAAATAATTGTATGTTTCATATAACATTTGCTCATAATATCTATTCTTAACTAAGTTGATCCGTTTTCTTAATGAAATAGTTAATTTTAAGAAAAGTTTCAATATATGACACTAGCTACTTGTGATGTATAACCCTAAATTCAAAATACATCTATTACTATCTTGTAGTTGACCCCTGTGAACCAAACCCCTGTGTACATGGAATTTGTTTTTCACGTGAACGATTATTCTTTTGTCAATGCTCTTCTGGTTATACTGGAAAGACGTGTGAGAATAATTGTAAGTGGGCTGTCTTTCAGTTTTGTTGGCACATAATAACTTAACTGCTAGTAATCACAGCTTTGGATTCTGGAACGGTCATTAGTGTAAAGCAGTATACAATATATTAAGAGAGCTAAATGCTTATTTAATTCACATGATTCTAAAACAATTAATAACAAAGAGTTAATGCTGTATTTGCGCTGTGTCTTCAAATGTGCAATTTCTGACAGAAAGTGTGCTATTGACAGAATTATTTTGGATAAACTACAAATAAGTAGAGAAATAAACCATACGTTAGTTCTTCATGTATTAGTGTTAGTCTTTATCAGTTTAAAGTTCTTAAGCACAAACACTTTTATCTTTTATAGTAGTTGCAAGCACAAAAAGCTGGAATACAAATGATTTATTTAGAAATATTTTACACAAACAAAAGAAAACGTGAAAGAATACTTTTCGTAGTAAAGTAAGTAAGTATATTTACATGTGTTAGTTACTTTATTGGTATTTCTCTTCTGTGTTACTATTTTGACAAAACGTCCTTGACCTTTTGACTGTTGCATTAAAGTTGTACTGCTTACGACTGCATTTCACTAGCTTGTGACATGCGCGTGCGCATTTCGATTTATTTGTGGTGCGGCACAAGTTTGTTTAGACGCCATATTGGACAGGTCCAGTAGACATCAAGAACTAACAAGAGGTTACTCGCATTATAATAATTGATTGGAGAGGAAATGTTTTATATCAGTCATCGGCTTATAGTAAATATGAGGTAATATAGCGGAGTGCGAAATACAGTATCGAGCAAGAATCTACTCTAAATGTAGATACAAAATACATTATATTGGTTTTTCCCCAATTCTGCAAATAGATCGAAAGGGTCTCGCCGAGGCGAAACAGGACTGTCGCAAATATTTTATTTCATTTTTTTATCTTTTGCTCAACATTTCTCGGTTTTCCTGCGGACATCCAGGACAGAAACACCCACTTTCCACCGGCAAAAGGTCCCGTGTCAGACAAGTCAGGAATGCGGCACCATAGCGTACAACCGTTTAGATAGATACAACCTTATCGTCAAATATAACTGCTCAGTGATAAATTTCTTATTTCAGTAATTCCTTGTCAGAGCAATCCTTGTGTACATGGAAAATGTTTTACACATGAGTCTAAGTTTCTGTGCCAGTGTCAGTCAGGTTTTATTGGAAAAAGATGTGAGGCAATAGGTAATATAGGCCCTTGATTTATTAATTATCTTCTTTAATTTCCTTTGATTATGCCCCCGTCATTTGAAGAATGTTGGAAGAGCATGGCGTGTTACATATGTCCGTCCATCTGTCTGTCCGTGCAAAATAATAGTTTAACATCAATAACTTTTGCAAAGTTGCATGGATTTTATTAAGATTTTACATGCAGGTTTATGAACACACATGAATATACAGGTCAGGCTCGATTTTGGTGACAATCCGCTTATT
>JAUMHA010371556.1:0-13248 GCA_032359765.1 Saxidomus gigantea | reverse complement strand
GAAAATGCTAATACACATAATTATTATTGTCGTCTCTGATATTGTTGTCATCTCTGTGACTTACTCAATACATGACACCGACATGTCGTAAGTTTACAAATACAGGACAACACTTGACAGAAGTTAACAACGAAACATATTGAACAAACAAGCTTGTTTATTTATATATTTTCCCAACGAAATTCTGTACATACGATTTTGCAGTCATTAGTTACAGAACTGGCCAACAACATATCTGCTTAATACTCAAGTATGATGTGACCTTGATACAATCGGTCAAATGTCTGAAAATCATTCCTGGAATGCACATTCAGGCAACATTTCGACAGTAATTGACATATTTATTGTTTGAATTATCACAGGTAATGCATCCTTTTTTATTCAGATAATTGATTTTAAACAGCTGCCATAGCCATATGATACTTAATAGTATGGTTTCTCATGATCCTTTTTGTAATATTTAATGAAATTGAATCTACGTAATACGTAGCGTCCCAAAGAGTTTCCTGTTGTTTTTTTCAAGTGCTATTAGGCACTATTTTCGACAGTTCTTTCAATAGGTACTCTTGGCAGCTGTACCAATGGCGATGTGGCATCAATGTGACAACCGTGCTATTACAGCGGTAATAGCGGTATTACAGTATCCTAACTTATTACCTGTCTAAAGCATAAAATGAATAAAACTTTACTATATCACCATCCCTGAATGTCTGATAGACATGTATGTTCGGAATCCGAAATATTTGTGCTATGTATATATCTACGTGACTGTGCAATAAGCTACTATATATTACTTTACCAGTAACCATGATCTGTTCGAGTTCTACACGCAACCACTTTTCAAAAGAATACACCTAAAAGAAATCTTATAGTTTATTCAATGTTCTAGATATTTTGATGAATATTTCAATGTCATAAGATCAAAGATTGATATTTAACATTCCATCAGAGTTATAAAGATAGGTATCAAACTCATTGGTACGCAGCGCTGTAAACACAAAAACCCCAATATTCAAAAGTCACAAAAACGTTAAAATTACCAGACTGTCATCAATCTGCGTGTAACACAGACGACCATTTATGATTCACTAAAATAAAATTAATGTTTTTTTTAACTCATTTGTGGCTTGGACGTAATCGTCTTCAAGAATTGGTATTGGTTCTTCTCAGGAATCTCCAATGGTCAGTTTGTGGTGTGAAAACGTCACGTTGGAGAAAATACAGCACTTTATTGAACCAATTGATCCAATTGACGAGGTGTGTTGGATAAACGCATGGGAAAGGAAATTCTTATAAGGTTTGACAGATCAACTCCGTCGAAAAATTTAGTGTTGGTAGGGTATTTTAATGAAAGCGGGATATTTGAAATTGGTACCAGAAACCGTTTTTTAACAAAAACCTTACTGTTCTAGATCATTTAGAAGAAATTTAGGATTACCATAATTTACAGTTTTGTGAACTTCACATTTAGGGGTGTGGTGATGTAAACTCTCTGAAACAATGAAATCACCATTCATGCTTATTAACTTTATATCGAGTATTGAGAGAATTAATCCAATAATTTGTTGACAAATTTTCATGACCGTATCTTTCAAAATGATTTTGATATGGCACGTAATAATACAATGAAAAGTTGTTGAGTGTATACTTCAAATGTTTCAATATGCATAATAGAGATTTAATTTTAATATAAATGTATATAATCTTTTTCGAATGATTATCATAGTCATTAAAGAACACATTTTATTATTTCACAGAAGCTGTTTTTCTGGCTCATTGTCGTTAACATTCACAAAAACTGTACGTGGCTAATTGATAAAAAATCTCTTATAGTCTCCTTTACAAAAAATAAGTGACTTAGAATGAACAAAACAAAAATGATACCTTTGTATTGTTTGTTGTCTAATCATAAACTGATGGATGTATTTCTTGATCAGATAGTGAAAGAAGTCAGTGAAATACATTATATATATTATTTACTTGTTAATAAGTAAGGCACAAATAACGACGTGTTTTTTTTTAAATCACAACACTAAGGATGCACATCACAGACGAAATAATAGGGATGCAAGTTTTGTAGTCACTGGGTTCATTTCAGCACAGGTATTATGGAGGCTAGAACGCAACGTATAAGAGGTCGCTCTTTTCGACTGTTCAAATGCAAAACACGTACACAATTACAGTAGCTGAATTCATTAGTTTCAGTTTCCCATGGAGTAACGAGCTACATACTATGCCTCTTCATTCGGGTTATTTCTATATAAGGATGCTTAAGTCGTAAAAGTTCCTTCAACGTTTACCTATTTAACCTGTTACCAAGGTCTTTTTCAGTCATAAAGTACCCTACTAAAATTGAAAAATATTTGAGACTTAAATTAATTTGAAATGAGGTAACTATATCACCTTAACAAAAATTTCAGTCAAGATGGTGCATCTTACAATATGTTTACATACATGAGATCTTTTAAAACACTTCCCTCGAATGAAAATGATACAAACAATTGTAATGTTCCATATTTCTTTATTTTATAAGTGTTATAATGATGTACGAATAAAGCTCCTATTAATGATACAATGTATATCAGTTTCTGGCATCTGGAATATGCTCATGATCCTTATCAGCTTCTCTCCAGCCCCCTTATTACTGACTACCAATTAGCTGCCATGGTAAATTATATCAAAGGGTCTGTATGATATAACATGCTGAGGTGTTACTGCTCAGAGCTGAGCAGTTTTCTAACCAGTATTCTGTGATCTGTACTGTCGTTTCAAACGCTTTATCAAAACTGAATGTGTCAGGCATCATTTGTGTTAAGTTGTAAACAGGGGGAAAATCTGGGCAGCATATACTGAAAGCCAGAGCTTTCTTTTAGTGAGATTCACAGAGCTGTATTAAGTTGGATCTAAATGGCCTGAACGGATAAAAAAGATAGCATGCTTTGTTTAGAAACATGCAAATAATATTTAACATATTCGCAAAGAGTACAACCCTCACACAACGGTCTCCTATAGTAGTTTTTCAACCAAACTGCACATGAGTGATCGGTATGAGATCTATTCTGCACACTAACACCATGTCCCAGTTAGTGAGTTTTAGCACAGTTGTAGCACTTCATTTGTCAAATTTTATTCTCATATACCACTTGGCGGCTTTCAATCAAACTTGACATGCGTGATAAGTGGTAAAGGTTTCGGTACCCTAGTGAAAAGGAACAATATTCTTTTCTTCGTCGGTGATGCATAAATCTTGTATAGTAAGAAGTTGAATATTCGTGGTTCTCCTTTTACATTACGATTTCGGTTTGTAAACTGCTACAAATGTACTACATATGCATATTTAAGCATATCTGCACTTTTGAACTAATAGCAATTTTCAAAAGCAGACCATTTCTTTATTCTGCCGCATGTAATCCATTCTGTTTCGTTCTTAAATAGTTTCCTTCTCAAATATTTTTCTTTACTAACTTCAATTTCGGATCAAAACAGATATGTATTTTTTATGTTTCGTCGGTGATATGTACGAATAAATCAAGCTATACTTACTTACGTTTGAAGTTGTTGTTACCTCCCTTTAAACGAAACAGTACAATACAAGAAATAAGAAAAATATAATGAGCTGCAACAAAAATTTGAGAATTGGTAGAGTCGACTTTTGAGACCATTTATTTGTTATGCCTCACATATTCCATTTGTTCATTCTTTAGTTTCTTTCTTAAAAATTTTCCTCTACGAACTGCAATATCTGATCAAAACTGATAGATATGTATTGTGTATGTTTTGTCTGTCTTTAGTTTGATTAAATCAAGCTATATTAACACCCGTCTGAAGTTGTTATTACCTCCATTTATTTGAAAAATGTCCATAGAAAAAGCTTTAATTGTGGTTAAAAAATACAGACGTATTGATCCAATGTTTGGATCCGCAACAATTCAAAAAAAGGAAAACGGGTGTCGCTATCGTTGTGTCTAAGCTCATATGTACATGTACTTATCAAAATCTCGCGCTTAATGTTGCGGCTGTTAAGGATATTTTCACCAGGAATTTGCTGGTACACAAACTGGCTTTTATGTGAATGTCATATATTAAGCAATCTTTATTTATAAAATGACTTATCCTTTTGATACTATATACCATATATGACTACAACATCTTTTATTTAAGAAATAATCTATGGCTTTGAGTGCTTTATCGAAATTGAACATTCCCCGGAGGTGATGTGCCGGTCGGAATAATTCACGAGGGCGAAGCCCGACTGAATTCTTACGCAGGCACGTTACCGACGGTAAATGCTTCAATTTCGATAAAGCACTCCAAGCCATATATTATTTCGATTCTTATAAAATTCGATTCTTATGAAAACTATCGTAACTACTACGGACCTTTTTTCAGTTCGACTGCCATAATTAGTGGCTGTTGGAATTCACTCCCCTATTACGAGCCACCATTCAAGATATCATAGATAGCTATATTATACAAACTTTTTTAGTCTTATTTAGGTTCTTAATTTACAACTATTTCATGCGACTGGTGTATTTATACATAATGATATTATTTCTATTTTAATATTTTATTCTCTGCGTGGGAGTAAATTAAAATAGTCGGAAGGAGCTACTTCCATGTCTAAAACTCCGCCTACTTGTCCGAGTGCTTTAATCATATTTAAGCACTCTAATTGACTATAGAAATATACCATAGGCATATTAGAATTGATGATTTCTCCTCTTAATCAGTCAAAGGTGTTATGTCTGTTTCAAACAGCAGTTCAGTCGTTACGTAACTATGTTACTTCTCCTTGAATGGTCCAGTACTAGATGCCCAGTACTAGATCATATAACACTTGCTGAACTCGAAAACTCGATAGCGAGACTTAAACGCACGACTCTCAGTCAGTGAGAGATTGAATTTATTATTTAAAATTATTTGCATGTCACATGTAACACAGTTGTGAGAAGTGTTTGACTAAAAACATAACCTGAGCGTGAGTTTTGAAGTAATATGATGTATTTTTGTACCGATCTGAGAATAAAAATCTTTATAAATCTACAGAAATGGAGCTTATGTAAAAACGTATGCAAAGGATATGCAAACTATTTGCAACAATAACTCACAACTGTGTTAGTTAACTTACACACGTATCGAGTATATTCTTCTTTTCTCAAAACATACAAAAACAGTTTATGTGACAACCCTGTTTATTTCTAAACGTTTGGTGATAACATTGTTTTTACTATTTTTAACATTATATCATATGCCGCATTAGTTACAGAAAAGTTTATACATGTATCATAAGCCTCTTAGTGTTTTATTCAAGAGACTTCTTAACTATAAGGATTCCTTTAGGATTGTAAACATTTAAATAATTCGGATGTATTTGTTTCAAATTTTTGACATGCTTTATACAATAGTCTAAGACTGAATGGTCTTTAGTACTTAAGAAGAGGTAAACATTGACATTCTATTGCTTAATCTTCGAACGAGATTCAAAACTTACATTGATTCCTCGTCATATGAGACAACCGTATGGAAACGCGTGAATATTATGTTAGATATAATTTATGCACTGCAACGAGGAGGAATGATTTATATGATTATCTGTTGTACAGAAAAACAATGTATTTAACTTTGTCAAATAATTTATAAACTATAACTCCTAAATACTAAAAGAAAATGTTTACAGAAAACAGCGCTGATTAATACAAATTGTACATCAAAATGCTGAAGAAAAACCTCTGACGCTGCAAAAAAACATAAGCTGGTACATGTATATTAATAGCACGTGCATGTTTTGTTGGCTAACTATACATGTACATAACTTTTATTCAGCTGACATCACATTTAGTCTATATACTTTAACTGGACAGTCCAGTAAAACCCCGTAGTAATACAGCTTTTGAAATGCCTCTAAAATACCTTTCACAAGTATCTAGCATTTCGTTCTTTTGGCAATAACAATATATTTACATACATCAATAAACACACACTATCTTCTTACAACGAGCTCGTATCTGATTGCGCAGGTTTGACAGGTTCAATGGACAAATAACAACTATTGTTATTAAATTCAAAACATAACATTACAAAAATACAATGAATCATTAATCAGTACACATTTAAATGATGATATGGCAAAAATACTGAAATGTATGTAACAGAAGCATTTGGGGGCTGTGTCATTTGTAATGTTCGTTTAATATATTTTAGTAAAACATGTAGTACAATGTTCTTTGAAAGAATATTTGTAACATAATGTTTGTTCTCGATTCTATTACATTGTACACATACATTTAATAAAGAGTGTACATTTGCTTAAACAAGATACTATTATTTGTATGAAAAGGCTCTAATGTAAGTCTGGAACATATTCAAACAATGAAACGTGTGTGTGTATTTTTTCAGTACCAAGTACTACGGATAACACAATAAAGAGCAAGCTCTTATTTCCAGTGTGGTCCTTTTTTAAAGACAGAATCAGATACAAGGGAATCCGGGTACGAGACCCTAGGTCTTTTAGGAATAGACCCCTTGGTTCTATTACATGCCCGATGTATAGCACCGATACACGCGAGACTACCTCTGGGTTTCTAACCAGTTCATCTCAGATAGGTGGGAAACACTGAAAAGCGTTTCTGAAATTTCAAGTGTCTCAGCCGAGAATCGAACCGGGGACCTCCGGATTGGTAGTCCAGAGCGTTAACCACTCCACCACCGCACCACCCAAATGTCGCTTGCCTTTCTCAGATTGGAATGTCCGATACAATGCGTGTATATGATCAACTGTCTCTACCATGTACATGTTTATACTTTAAAACATATTAAACAACCACCAACTTCTTCACTGCTCTATACCAAAAAGCTTAGTTAATAACAGGAGAACAGGAGTTCGACACATATTAATGTTCTTTGTTCGATTATGTATACTAGAACAAGGGATCTAACTCACAACAAACCTGAACTTTATATTTCGCCAATAAATGTCCTGCAGTCTGAACACCTGAAATATCCCACCGTCAATGCCAGTTTCAATATATGTACAATGTAATCGTTTCGTAAGATTTCTAAAACCAGTTTGTATAGGTCTGCATCTTTAAAACTTTCATAATACTCTTGTTCCTAATACTTTATATAAATGTTACATAAATATCTTTCCTAAGAGTATACTGATCATATTAAAGAGTAACAGCACTTTAACACTTGTTTACAGGAGTACAAAAATTGGATAAACGATTGATTCTTATACTTATGTATGTATCCAGCTTAAATGTCTGTATACACATTGATTGTCAAATATGATACAAACTTCAATCAGTGCTTTTACTGAGGATGCATATGTGTCTCCTGCCTATAATTTGAATTACTTTGTTGCGTACTGTTGTGGAAATAACGCCACACGGAACCAAGTACAGTTGGTCCTGTCTAGTAACGAAAACAAATGACCTTGAGAAGAATATTAAGACGTGTATATGCCTCATTTACTTTCGAAAATAGGGATATATTAGACGGTATAAGGTGAAAAAAATGTGCTTTTGAATGAGCTGGGTTGCTCAGTCCATTGCCAAATATCATTGAAATATAAACCATAGATACACAGTTCTGTTAAACTTTCTTATTGAATCTATCGAACGGTTCATTTAAACACAGTCCGGCTTTCAAACGAATTGTAGCTTCTTAATGTAAGCTGTAAATACTGTCAAGTAGGTGTACAAGGTGACAATGTCTTTGGATTTTGGTCAAACGATGAAATATTTAATGATGAAGTGGTTATTGTTGTTGAACTACTCTTAGGGCGGACTTGTTTGGTTACGCCGGCGGGGTACTAATTTACACCGGTAGCACCTTGATTGAAAACGGCTGGTGACATGCCAAAGGGCAACTCACTTTTTTGGACTAGTGTCACGTGGCGGCACAGGCAACCCTGGGCAAACGGCGTACGCCGATTTTTTCGATAGGCGTACCCCGGCGCACCCCTCTGCGGAACAATACAAAATGGCGGGAAAGTTCAGGTACGATATTTGGAATCGAAGATAACGGAATATACTAAATGTGCATATTTCTATTAGTTTTCTCATCGTCATCTTCAATAACTATTTTTGTTATGGTAGCCACAGTGACCAACAAACTTGGTACGGAGGCGGTCATTTTTGTAGCAGGTTGTCCTTGTTCGGTACTAGGGCACTCACCCGTACTAACCCGTTTACACTTCAACCATTGATCCCCTTTGATGTCCCTTTGGTCGGTTTCATTTCATGACAGGGTACAATTTACATTTACACCAGTTTCGAGCTAACACGTAACTCGAATTGTACACAAAGCATGTTGTCATTTTTAAAATCGGTTCTCTTACAGGTTTTTTTATACTGGTTCCCAGTTTGATTTTGTGTTCGTAATGAATCAGTTAAGTTATACTATTTCATGTCCAAATCTTTGATTAATAATGTCGCAGGTGGAGGTATACAATAAATCGAAACGGTTCGGTTGCATGTTTATTTATAAATCTTATGTATTTAATCATTTTTTAAGACTTACGAAGATTGGCTTAATCGTTCATCAATTTCAGGTCGTTACTATTTTCATGTTAAACTGCGATTACCTTGTCGAAGTAATAAATTTTGTGTCTTCCACTAAACGTGTATATTACAAGCACAAACACTATTATAAATAAAATCAAGACAACACGAAGTTTTCAATTTACATGTTTCGACTTTATGTCTTCGTCAGAAAATATCACAAACACTCACATTTTGGGTTTTCCTTCCCTTAGAAATATTGAACCTCTTGATATCCCCCATAACGTAATAAACCGTATACGCAGGTTAAGACAGGTTTGGCTTTCCATAGAAGTGACAGTTACCGTATGGAACACGTTTTGTCTGTATGAATTTAAAGCCTATGCCGACAGCTCCTGGATATTGAAAACTCAGACGTCCGAGGCAAATGCTGACACTCTAAGACAACCTTGAAAATGACCTTGAACACAATTTTACCAGGTTTGAAAATTTTCATTTTACAAACGTTCGCGTACAGGCCCCTGTGGGATAGTGTTTTGAGCGCTTGCAAATATTTTTTCCTAGACATAATATCACTGTAGGTGGGCTAATAGAAATTTTACTTTCATGTTACAGCTCAATCTATTTGCTGACGTATACAACACGCGCAGTAAACCGAAAGTAGCATAACGTGATGTACAGTGTTTACAAAAACACATGCATGTCTATCGCGTGTGTAACAAAATATGCCGGCTGTGCAAAGGATATGAGATGGAGGAGTGAATTTCTTCCTTTATTTTAAGTTACATATTTTAAATGTTGTGAGTGCGCTTTCTATTTCAATTTTAACCGACCGGCAGACGTTGATTAGGGTATAGAAGTGCTCAAGTGGACATTGTAAACAGCTGGACTTTTTTCAAAGTTTTGCCTATTACAGTGATACATAGCACGTAGTAAGTATGTTTATTGTCAAACAGTATGTTTATTTCTACTATTGTGGTTGAAATACTTTGTCAATATGGTTAAAATGGTTCAACTAGGATGATGGATATGTTCGAAATTTTATATAGTGGTAAATTTTAAATACCCAAAAGGTATCTTTGATACATGGAGGAACTTTGGTCATCATAACACTAAGGATGCACATCACGGACAATGGAATAGGGATGCAAGTTTTGTGGTCATTGGGTTCATTTCAGCACGGATTATATAGAGATGACAAGGTGTAGTTTAAGAGGTTGCTCGACTGTTCAAATGCGAAACATAATGACAGTAGCTGAAATACTTAATTTCAATTTCTCATACTGTCTTCAAGTGAAGTCATTTGTTTGTTTTTCTATATAAGGATGCCTAAGTCTTAAAAGTTCCTTCTAAAAAAAATTAAATTTTGTATGGTGTCACTCATCTTAAGTAAGTTTAAACATTATTCATTCATTTATCAAAGCACGAACAAATATAATACATTTTACAAACAGCATCCTTGAATGAGAAGAAAGCTATACAGCTTATTTGAAACTCTTTCCTGATCAAAACATTTATACATTCATCTTAAGTTGTAAACATGGGGAAATCATATATAGAAAGCCTTAGCTTTCTTATAGTGATATTCACATAGCTGCATTGATGTTGATTTTGATGTTGCTTTGATGCCTCGATGTGACACTTCAATGCCTTAACTGACATAAAAAAAGAACATGCTTTGTTTAGAAACACGCAAATAACGTGTAACAAATTCGTAAAATCCTAAATAACGGTCTCGACATATGGGTAGGGGAAACATTTTGACGTTGTCTTGTCTTGATGGATGTCACACGTTTTTCTGCGCAACTCCTCTTACAATGCTGGACGAATTTCAACCAAACTACAGATGAGGGGTGAGTACACTATCTACTATTGCATATCATCAGTGTGGTACGGTTCATTGGGGTGGGGGTAGATATATAGTTTTTTGCCGAAACAAAACTACCTCTCGTTTCATCTATTTTAACATATCACATTTGCAGAATGTCCAAATAACTTTAATAAAAAAAAATAAACGTTTCACTCAAATATTTCAGTGGAGCCGTTTTTATTATTTGTACTACAGAAAATCACAATTGAAATTATGTGTTCCTCTCAATATATATCTGATGTTCTGATGTTGTATCTTAACAATATCTAGTTCCGGCAAGCCTTCATTTTGAAAATTGTTATCTTATGGGCCGACAGCAATGTGAAAAGAAACAAGCCATGATTCATAATCTTGCAAAGCAAACAGAATATTCTTGTTACATGTACTCCCCTTTACATTAACACTGCTACGACATATGTATACAAATGTACTGTAAATGCATCTGCGCATTTACACTAAAAGCAAATTTCTATGGGTCAGATTATTTCTTTTTTTGCCGCTCTAATTCCGTTTTCCATTTTCATGTTTCGTTCTTATGTTTCCGTCTCAAATATATTTCTGTACCAACTTGGATCAAAACATATCTGTATTTTCATATTTCGTCTGTCATAAGTACGATTAAATCAAGCTATACTTACTGTCGTTTGAAGTTGTTGTTACCCCCCTTTAAACGAAAGCGTAGAATGACATTAACAAGAAATAAGAAAAATACAATGAACTGCAACAATTTTGAACATTGGTAGCGTCGATGTTTGAGACCATTTATTTATTATGTCTCACACATTCCATTCTTTAGCTATTTTCTCAAATAGTTTCCTTTAGGAACTGAAATTCCTGATCTAAACTAATAAATATGTATCGTTTATGTTTTGTCGGCCTTAAGTATGATTAAATCAAGCTATACATACTTCCGTCTGAAGTTGTTGTTACCTCCCCTTATTTGGAAAAGTACCATTGAAAAAACATTAACTATGGTTTAAAAATTACAGAAGTGTCGATCCCATTTTAGATCTGTAATATTTAGAATAAAAGTGAGGTGGGTATCGCTATCGTTGTGTCTAAGCTCATGCTTGATTCTCGCGCTTGATGTTGCCGCTGATAAGAATAGTAACACCATGTATTTGCTGGTACACAAACTTGGGTTAATGTCTTATACATTTAACAATCTTTATTTATAAAATGACTACTCCTTTTGATACAATATATGACTACAAAATATTTTATTTGATGATTGTCTCCTCTTCTGAATCTATCGAAGGTGTAATGCTTTTTCAAATAGTAGTTCAGTCATTACGCAACTATGCAACGTTTCAGGGAAAGGTCCGATACCCTAGACATTATAACCTTTGATGAACTTTGTAACGAAAACAGACAAGGTCGGTTGCAGAACTTGAACACATACCTGAGTCAGTAAAAGATGACAGTGATTTTTAGAACGCGACCTAAAACATTACATGTACTAAACAGCGTAATTCAAGCACACTTTCATACATACGCTTTAACTAATAAGGCCATGTTTACATTTCTATTCCGTGTACCTGACGTCGAGAATTAGATGTATGTAAACACCAATTGTATGCAGTTTTTGTCAAACTTTCACTAGCATCGAGTTTATTCTTCTTTTGGCAAAACATACATGTACACACATATAAAGCATTTATGTCGAAACCTCTATACATTCTAAGAATTTTGCGATTCTGAAATTCTCTTGCTATTTTTAACTTAAAGCTGCCCGTTCACGGGTTAATGTGAACAACTTTAATTTTGCAAAAATGATACATTTAAAAATAAAATGTGAAAGTAAATGCAAGAATCAACAAAATAAATGAAAATGAAGAGAGCGATTTTAGAAAATCGATTGAAAATTGTGGTGGATTTGGTATTACGGCACCGATACACTTAACGTTTATATTGTGAAAAGCCTATCGAAACGCTAAAATATATTTTGGTACATGTAGCATATAATTTCAAAAGTACAGGAATACTTAACAATAATCTGTATTGGGGCCTTTTAATTTGTTTGATAATTTGTTCTAAAATATGTTCATTTCAGACTGTTAGAAGAGCCTTATTTTTTCATTAGAATCTGAGAGCGAGCAGCTTTAATACCCAAAAAGTCTTAAGCTGCAATATGTACAGAAAAGTGTCTTTTATAAGCCTCTTAGTGTCTCATTTAAGAAAATTGTTTGCAATTGTAAGCATGACTTTACGTTTGTAAACATTTAAATAATTCTGATGTATTTGTTACAAATATTTAACAAACTTTAAACAATAGGCTAAATGTTCTTTAGACTTTAATACTTCAGAAGACCTTGAAATTTTAATGTATATCGTCAAGTAAGATAAGTGCTTTATATTGATATTTCGTAATATGAGACCACCGTAGACATGTAACTGTTTTGTTAAATATTTTAATGCATCTACTGTAACGAGTATGAATGATTTATACATGCATGTAACGAGTGTGTTGAAATTTACGGTACATTATATACTACATTCGTATGTACTTTACCTTGTCATGTAATTTGTACAATCGTTGACGAGGTCTTCTTGCCAATGCTACATGCCAAATATCTAAGCTCTAAGCCTTGTGGTTTTAGAGAAAAGATTTTTAAAGTTTTTCCTATATAAGCCTATGTAAAACTAAGTGACCCCCGTGCGGGGTCAATTTTGATCCGGGGGTCATAATTTGAACAATCTTATTAGAGGTCTACTAGCCAATGCTACATGCCAAATATCTAAGCTCTAGGCCTTGTGGTTTCAGACAGAGAAGAAGATTTTTAAAGTTTTTCCTATATTAAGCCTATGTAAAACTAAGTGACCCCCCGTGCGGGGTCAATTTTGATCCGGGGGTCATAATTTGAACAATCTTGG
>JAUMHA010371555.1:0-11967 GCA_032359765.1 Saxidomus gigantea | reverse complement strand
CAATAACTTTTCCTGATCTAGATATCACAGACTTTACAATAACTTTTCCTGATCTAGATATCACAGACTTTACAATAACTTTTCCTGATCTAGATATCACAGACTTTACAATAACTTTTCCTGATCTAGATATCACAGACTTAGCAATAACTTTTCCTGATCTAGATATCACAGACTTAGCAATGCTGACTTCTAACCTGGACATATAACATTAACACTAACTTCGGTGTGTCCAATACATTTGCAGGAAACCTTCTTGGGAATTTGTCTAAAAGAATAAAGCCAAAGAATAGCAGCTGATCTGTGGAGAAAACAACCCATCATTTGCATGACAGGGAAAAAACAATAATTGCATTCTGTGATTACTATAAAAAATATTGAACGTTTTTTTTTAATCTGAGATTTCAGATTATTCAAGTTTTAGCATTTTTGATGCCGTCTTGCATAATTTTGTCTCTGTTGGATCCTCTAAGAAACTAAAAAAATCCCTCAGTTATCCCTAAAAATACTCTCATTACCACAACAAAAGGAACTCCTTTTTATAGAATAATCCGAAATGATCCTAACATTTCCTTTTATGCAAATTAATATACACGTAATTTATCATTTTACATTTAATGTAAGAAAAACTGCGAAACACAATACATGGTGTTCTGAACATCATGTCAATTTTCATGACAGTTTTCAGGGGAAAAAAATCTACTAATGATCACAAAAGGGAACATCATTAAACAAAATAATAACAATGGAAATCAAAGTAATTGCTAAAGAGGAGCTGGAATATTTCCACTGTTTCTCTCTTATTACCAGCATCTGTGCAACCCAGAGTCTATAAATATGGTGATACTGCAGTAAGATTCCGTGACACTTGCGAATTGATATCGTGATAATTATGATTTATGACACACCAGATCATAAGCCCTCGTGATTTATAAATCTTGGATCACGCTAAACGACGTCTTTCAGATTAAAGGTAACGCAGAGAGCTTGATCATTTGATGGAGTGCTACTTCTCGGAAAATCTTCCGGCGACACCTTTATCCGTGTCCTTCGAGGTTTTGGTGTCCACAGATAACTGTGAAAACGTTGAAAGCGTCAAACACCATAAAAGGAAATTTCCAGATTAAGGAAAAATCTCGGCAAAACATTAACACCAAAAAGCACCAGAAAAATTAGAAGACAATTTGCAGACAATTCTCCACTGTATTCTATTCAACAGATTGTCTTGATTTTTCCTCCCGATTTATGGAATGAAGTGACACATATGGAAATCAAGTAAAACCTTTTTTTCCTGTGTGAAAAACATCTTTTTCCCTATCAAATAAACATCAGTTGACCTTATACAATTTGACAAGAGACCAAACAAAATATCTTTAAAAAGTTTGTAAAAGCTTAATATGAACTATATACACTAAAACACGCAACTTTGATTCCATGAAATCAAGCAACTGCAATTCTTCATACCAATTCAATTATTTCAAAATCTTCTCATGGTTAGAGCTAATTGTATGAACTGTTTTTGCATAAAATCTGGCAATAACTCATTCCAAACTCTGTTTATTTTGTGATGAAGTGTTGCTATTTTCAGAAACATAAAAATCACTGCACAGTTGCTTTTAATGAATATAAAATTAAGGAAATGACCCGTGCACAATGTCTGAGACTTTGACCATATTTCACAATTTGTTTTGTTGCCTGTTTTAGCACGTCTATGCAATATAAATGGCAGGTAGTTTATATTTAGCCATTATATCTCAGATATTTACCAGGAATAGACACAGCTTTTACCCTTTAGAGAAACTGCCAACTTTCTCAAACAAAGGGTCTAGATGTCTGGAAATTTATATCAGGTCCAGCTAGTCTATTAATTGTTACACGATTCTTTTATTTGCGATAAAAAAAAAGATATTATCCGAACCAGTCATAAAATGCGAGTAAACGGTCTACTGCTCGGAGATTAATTACAAAAATATTGAACATAACTGGAAATAAAGACACAATAAACCAATATTTCTGTAATTATGAATTTAGTAAAGACTGGACGAGATCAATAGGTACGCTAATCAGCTCAAAGACTATTAATACTCTTTTATCATTAATAACGAATTATTATTCATTCATATTTGCGGGGATTGTCTCCTAATGTTTTAATACTGCCAGTATTTCGTATTAAAACACCTACAAGGGGCTTAATAAAACATTTATTTTTGAGCTATTCTATTCTCCGAGGATATTAATATTAGTAAGACCTAAGTCAAATCCCCGCTGGTTTAACATTTGACGTTTTCTACAAAATATAGATTATTATGTAATAGCTTATGGCGTAGGAGACTTAAAACGTTGAACATGTTGTGGAATATGTACAATTATGCAAAACTTGACATGTATTGTGAAATATAGATATTGGTTTTTACACCATATATTGTCTGCAACAAATATGTGCAAATAGTTTTAATGCCACCAGACATATGAATTGCAGTAAAATTCTTTCCTAATATTGTAACTAAATTATTGAAAATGGCAGCTTATTCTTCGCATTTGGCTGGACTTAAAAATGTTATGATCGTTTCTGAAATGCATGTACAAACAAGTGGTCAGTTTATTTTTCGCTGACCGTTCTTCAATTTCAGAGTGATTTTCAGTAGTGGCCAGGCCACCTCAAGGCCATTATTTACGAGCCTCATGCAGTATCTAAGCCTTCAAAATCATGTTCAAATCCTTGTCATACAGTCTGATCAAAAAAAAATATATCATCATCCATTACATAACAACGGACAGGACTAAGTAGTTAATGAGTTGTCATCCTGGAAAATCGTTGTCATCTTGATCTAAGAATTTTATTTGCTTGCCTTAGGTTATATTCTACATCTTAAGTGTTTGAATTTTTCATTGTTTTTATCAAATATGTTATCTCCTCTCCATCTTCGGCCCCTGGGGGTTTGGTCTCGATAACTATTATTAATAATTAACTGTTAAACTTTATAAATATTATAACAGAGATTGTTATCTAGAAATAATACTGTTTACAAGTGAATTTATGTTTCACTTTCAATAACTTAATAGAAACAAACGATTCAGTGAGAAGAGCATCTGGGTGTTGTGAAAGCTTAATGAAAGAAAGATTTATAAAAGAATTAAAATAACAAAAAAATAGTGTTATATGTTATATCAGCCTTATGTAGAAATGTGCATGCAGACTAGCTCGCCTACAGTTTTACACTTTTTGATTAAAAAAAAATGAAATTCATAGAATATAGTAATAAAGCTTTGAGAAAATTGTGTATATGTGGGTATTATCAATGTGGAAGGGCATCTTTGGTATTGTACCATTAACATAGAAAATTTTGAAATTTTTTCCTCTATACATGAATTTTGCACCATTTCTCTCCCTGCGGATCTGTATTTGCAAAGTGGTTTTTACTGAAATACTGTTTTCTATACCACAGGTATGACTGTACTTATATTAACAATACAATCATGTACTTTTTGATGTTCCGTTTGAAAATCGACTATCATCTCATATACTTCATTCAACTTCCTGGTACAGAAAACACGGATTATCATTTTCAAGTCAAACTTAGATTAAGTATAACATTCTTAGAAATGTTATTAAGTTAACTTTGAGAAACAAATACATATAATAGATTATACGTAACTTAGAAATGCATGAGTCATTCAAAATAAAGATAATACTATTTGGGGTGCAACTACAATAAAGATAACAATTTAATGCAACAATGACCGAAGTATTAAATCACGCCAAAAAAACGTCAAATAACTAAAAAACCTATCATTCTTTTATGATGTTGGTATTTGTTTAAGGCATATTAGCGGCATTGTGTTTGTTCCCCGAGTTATATATGAATCATGGCTCAAAGCACAGCATGTCATAATTACTTGGTATTACCCCCGTATTAAGTCCACCAAATGATTTATTGAGGACAATAGCTTTATCATAATTTTGTCACAGTATATCTAGAAATGAATATTTGTGGTCGAATATAGGAAGAAATAGTGCAAAACGTTTGATTAACTAGTTAACCATCTTTAACGGTAACATAAAACATAGCAGTGACTGGTTAATTTGCCTGACTAAGCCGCAAACCAAACTGAAGATGACCAATGATGGGTTAACAATATGAAACTTTTATAAGTATCATCATAAAAATGAATGTCATCTACTGATAAAACCCGCCTCCGTGGGTGAGCAGACTTGAAATCACTGTAACCTCTCCTAGATTGAGGGCCATGGGTTCGCACCCTGCTACCAACCATGTCTCTTTATGTGAGAAAGTTGGCAGTTTTCTTACGAAGATTCAGAATCTAGTAGTGGTTCTTGCTTTATATACAATCATGTATGTCTTGACCATTTATCCAATTGTCAGTCTACATAGGTACCTCCTTTTAATTTAAAAACATTAAAGACGATTTTGAAGAAACATCATTTTTCAGCAAAATCTGTGAGCTTGCAGCTTTAGGTGCTAGAACGGCTAGAGTCCAGAGTACGAGCACTAAAAGGATGCTTGTTTGGCACTTGAAATTCTGCACTCAGGTGTCATTATACCAGTTCAGTACTAGACTAATGAAAACAAAACAGTTGTAAGTCCTTCTTTATTTCATACAAGTTATGGCAGTTTTGCAGTCAACCCTCGAATTATGCTTAAAAGAAATTTGCCCTCCTTGAAGCCAATCAGTGCTGAAATGAACGCAACTCCCACTGAAATGAACGCAACTCCCAGTAAACTTAATATCATGCAATGCGGCAACATGGAGTAGTGACAGATAAAGTGAATTAAAATCTTTAAAGTCTAAAAGTATGTCTATGAAGCAATCAAACATAACTCATTATCTTAAAAGCATTTCAGCTTGTCACCAGAGGAATTACACAGCAAAATGAGGGTTAGATAGATACCGTAGTATTATACTATATCATAATAAATCATACCATCACTTGTCAGGCAATAATGCAGGTTTAGAATGAAAATTAACATCTGTTTTCAGGTCATGTAAGTACTTACGGAAGAAACAAAAACCTTAATAGCTTTTTAGTTTAATGACCATGAACTTTTAACGATTCAGTCAGTCACAAGCCAAGTTATAACTTAAAACATTTGTGGCAGGGAGCATGACTAAAATTATGCCTAGGCTCTGCATGCTTAAGTAAACTGTACCACCAGTTCCTGGTCCAGGGATATCCTTGTTTTATGTCAAGGTCATTTAAATTTACTTTCAAGAATTTCACTCTAGGTTTTCAGCACTTTCTTACATACAATGTTCATAGACAAATGTCAAAAAAATCTAACAACAAAGTATTCAATATGAGAACACATGTGTATGAAGTTACATTGTAAGAGGACCCTGTCAACGACTGTTATACATGTACTGGTGTTTAATTGTCAAATGTGTGTAAAACCCATTTCAGTCCATCACAATCTTGTTATCCTTTCATCATGACAGGTGACCATAATGTTCAAACAGGTTATTTGTGATTAATTAATTCAACAACAGGTGACATATATATCACCAATCACTGACATTTATATCTCAGATAGACAGGATGATACTGGCATGCCCTGTAGCCACTGTCTAATATATGTTACAATGTACAACTGACCTGATATGGCTAAGTACTTTAAGTACTTTAAGTGCTTTGATACCAGTTGGAATCAAAGCACTTGTAGTGCTGTTTCTAAGTACAAATCAATTTCAGAATGTTTTAAAATATAAACCAATCAAATCAAAGGAAATTAAAAACTGAAATTTAATGAGGCAAAACATCATTTGCAGTAGTCAGCATGTTTCAAGCAGGGCCAGCATCATTAGCCTTCAGTATGTGATTTTTCTCTCTATCAAGAAAATTATGATATCCCAGCTTGCACATGTAATTTTATTTCGCTTTTCTTTTTTCACTTTCACATAAAAATTAGTTCCATGGAGTGCATGCTCTTTCTTTAATGATACCAGCTATGTGATTTTTTTCTCTCAAAATTATCTTTTTGAAACATGTGCGCAAAAAAACGAACAAAATAATGCATCATCTCCAATTATGACAAACAAATAAGTGACTGCAGAACTGCTAAGTCTACTGCATTTCCACTCAAAGAATCACAAATATATCAATCCATACATTTAGTACTTGGTGGCCAATAAGTGCTTGGGATAAATTTAGTACCCTGGGGCCTGTAATGCTTGATGAGCAGTCTTGGAATACGTTCCAAAATAGTAATGTATTTTAACAGTTCATAACATTCATTAAGTTATGGGGATCCCCCACATTTATACCGTCAAATGTATGCAGTAAAATTCAAATAAACCTAGTTTTATTGTTTCGTTTCACTAACAGTTACTTACGCACTGATTTTTTTTACCAACACATAAAAATACCAAGTAATATAATGCACTTACCTGATGTTATGTCAACGGGAAACAAGACAGCACATGAAAAAGAAGAAGAGAAATAAAGAATTAGTTGGGTTTTTTTTATTAAAATAAATCTTGACATAGGATGGCTCAGTGAAGCATTGTATAATGCATCAACAACTTAGTTTCTTTATTTACTGCAAACTTGAAGAGCAGGGAATCAAACCTGTGGACCCTGGAGTGCGAATCCAGCACCTTAACCACTAGTCCACAGATCCCCTCCTACATAACAGACATAATTATTCAGACCACAGGGGTTTGACACATATTCATTTCTATAATGGTCAGACTGTGTATACTATACTATACTGACCAAAGAACATGAATATGTGACTCAAACTCCTGTGATGCAAGCACAAAATTTTTATGGCCATGTACAAAATAGATAGATCACATGACTGTATAAGAAAGATTTGATTCTTACGTTAACCAATGAAATTTTACAATAATATTGCAATCTTCTGCAGAGTGGCTGCCACATTATCCTCAATGCTCTGTATTTATATTGAGATAGCTCTAAACCGTTTATGTAGCAATGAGCAAATGGCAGATTCTAGGAAATAACTGGGCCAGAGGGCTTCTAAAAGTTGTCCAACATGGATTCATGCATTAAGGCAACAGACCATGGTCTTTTATGTATGTAACTGCACATGATCATTGTGTTTTACAAACTCAAATGGACACGCAATTGTTATGAAACATCAGGACACGGCATCTGGGAGCCATAAAAAAATTAACATTAAATGTAATTTTACAACATTTAATGCATTTTGATCTGAAGTTCTATCTTCGTTGCAGACATCGCAGTTAAAACTGCTCATCCCATGCCAAAATGCAACTGTTGGTGGTAAATTTATTCCAGAAAGAAAAAAAATCCAGGCCGTTTTGCGAAATAAAACAGACGAATTGTCTTTCTCACAGTCAATTAAAGAGGCTACACCAGACACAAAGCCCCGTTTAGTATGCTAATCGGAGCAACTTATATACCCTTGGGGAAACACTGGAATTCATAATCAATTATAATGATATCTGGATAGTATACTTACAAAAATCTAAATTGATTTGGTATCTGTTTTTTAATATTCAATTTCATGTTTGTTTTCCCTGGATTCAAGACCGTGAATCAGTAAATTTAATGTTCAATGAATTTCTGAGAAAAACTGATTCCGAAGTATTCTAAATATATAGAATGACAGCGTTTGATCAGTATTGCACGAACAAAAGTTTTTCAACTCACAATTTAAGATATACAAATTTTGCATGGAAATGCTTATTTTTGTATCAATTTCCCACCTATAATCATTGTTGTTATATCTTTATTTGCTTAATTAATTTGATTCTAATCAATTATACATGTTAGCCAATTAAAGAATTTGAAACAAGTTGTTTGGACTTAGCTCAGCATTACAGTACCATCGTTTTATAAAATGTCAACATGCGTTTCAGGAGGAAACATCTTTAAAAGCTTTGTTCAAACATGTTTCGTACAAAATTATAATTATTCATTTACAAAACTTTTCACATTTTACGAAAGAACAAGTAAAGAAACCAAAAACTGCACAACTTTTATTTCATTTAATCCCATTTCCCACTGATTTATCCCGCCGTGACAGTCTTTGTAGGACATGATTCATTGAAAAGACATGAGCAGTAAATTCAAAATTATTGTTAAATGTAATGTTAGCCGTCCAACGTAATCAAATTTCCATCAAATCATCAAATTCAATAAAAAGAAAATATTTGCCTATCTGTTTTTTCGATCAAGTTTCTAGCAACTTTTACATCCAACGATTGCTCCGATTTCAACCCCTGGGGCACCAACGACAACTTACGATAAAGAATCTTTTGTGAAATATGTAACATAGCTTGCTGCTTTCAGATGAAAAAATGTAACGTCTATTGTAACTGCTGTAACGGGGTATTAAGTAACACCAAACATAATTTATTGTAGAAATTTTTCACTGAAGGCGCTTAATAAATGATGAATTCAAATATACGCTATAAAACAGTCAGTTTATCATTTTATTATTATAATCCTAAACAATACCTATTTGGACTCATAGGATCAATTCAACCCTGTATAGTGCAAAATTCATTGCAAGCTTGGCGGCAAGTTGGGGCCACACCCAAGCTTTTTGAAGCAGTTTGGTATTAAATTTATAATATTAGTGATCGATAATCAAAGAATACTTTGATCTTTATTTAGACCTAACAAAAAGATCATCTTCAAAGACAATTCAAACTCAGAGTTTGGACTTGGCAGATTTATGCTAGAATGATCAAGGCTCTTCTTGGAAAATGTCTCAGTTTCCCAAAGTTATTTCCCCCAACATCAAGATGCACTGTGATTAAAATGCAGTTACTATTTCATTATGATATTTTTTGTCTGATTTTACATTTTTAGGCATATAATTATCAGTGATAAAATCTAATAATTTTGTACTTTAATCATGATTTACTATTATAATGTAAATGATCTCCCCTGAGGCAGCTCTTCATTTGGAGATAAGTTTACTCATTACTGAAGTGTAAATGGTGGTAATTTTCAAATATGTGTGAATTGGAGAACCTAATTTTATTATCTAAATGAGATGAAAGCAAAGATATCATCATATTTCTGTGTAATGATTTTGGGAAGAAATCTATTAAAGAAAGTCGTATGCTTCAGGCAAAACTTGTCTGTTTGTAACTAACTGACAATGTAAAATCATTTAACAGACTGAGAGAAGTCTTGCAATATCATTTAGGCTTTTTGCAGAAAAAAAGAGCACTCCATGACCCTTGGTTTGTCCTGAAACCTTGATTAAATTCATTATACCCTTTTTGCCATCTAAATATCAGAAGCCACTCCCATTGCATCCCAAGAGGGGTCATTTCAAGTGAAGCGTGTAATTTGTTCCCCATCGTTAAGGATTACAATGAAAATAATATCCAGGACCTTTCAAATTGATAATAATTGGTGTGAAATTGGATTTCTGTTTAATATAAATACACAATCCTATAATCTGTTGATGAGATTGAAGGCTGTTTCTTGTTGCCACTTCTGTTAACTAGTTTCTAATATGAATTTGCTTCTGCGGCAAATAATTCTGCCTTTTTCATCCATGTTGTTGGATCACAATCTGCACTGTCTGCCGCACTGCCGCACTGTCAGTAAATTTAAAATAAGCACCAAACTTGAAGCCAGACAAGTCCATTTTAGAAATGTAGCGGGGGATCAGGGTTAACAGAGGCGAAAAGGCAGAAATGTTAGGAATAATCAGTCAATTTTATAAAACTATAACATTAATGGCTTAATTACAGTTATGCCCCCTATTTGCATCCCGTTCCCCGAGCCTATTTTAGTTTCATTCCATAAAATAAATTTATCAAAAGCAACATAATTATTCACCTATCTGAAGGAATAAGGTAAAATTGTTTTATGAGAAAAATAGTAGATGACAAAATTAAGCAATAATGGCCAAAATTGTTTTTCTTTCTTTGAAGAACTGTTTAAAATAATTTCTGCTTTTGACAATTATCTTAAAGCCTCTACTGTTAATTTCAGCACATTTTCCATCTTGAATCACTTAAAGAACTGCCAAATTATGCTCATTATAGTAAATTATAGTAAAGCGATGCTGGGTGGGACAGTCTGGAACTAGAAAATAATAGTTATGTAAATTAAGAAACTTCAGTGCCAAGAATTTCAAGATGAAACTCCCAGACTGCAGCTCTTTGCAGAAAATATCAATCACAAATTTCCCGCAAAAGAACTGTCGCGTGAATACGAATCAGTTGGACAGACTGTATACCATATCCCAAGAATAAGTCTTAAACGATTTCGACAATTTTTCCCCATAGAACAATTACGTGAACAATCTTACCAACAAATGCCACAGACGGTTGACAAGCAGTAATTTTTTTTTTGCAAAACTGCGCACTGTGGTCATATATAAAACATACACAATCGCAATTACTCTTCGGTAACCTTACATGTCAGAGAAATTTATTTTACAAAGACGGTTCTTCTCGTAAGGCATAAAAAATTAAATTACGTCCCAAACTGGAGTTTCCCCATGAGATGCTGAATTTATGCTTGAAATCACAGGCGATCAAATTATTGTGGGACACCACTGGTTCTTTCATGCTATATTTATTTCAATATCTATGCCCTTTATCAGGCATGAACTGATTTTAAGACAGCGGAATGAGGTCTGTAGAACAGGTCCACGATGTTTATGATGAAGAAAAAAGGATTGTAAAGGAACCTTTACCCAATCTGTTTACAGTGGGTGAGCTTATTCATACAGGGCATGGTTTGTAATCAATACTAAAAGTGATCTAATTGAGCCTTAAACAGTGAGATAAATGTTTATGGTGAGATAACTGAGTCTTAAAAAGTGAGATAAATGTTTAAGGTAAGATAACTGAGTCTTAAAAAGTGATATAAATGTTTATGGTGAGGTAACTGAGTCTTAAAAAATGAGATCAATGTTTAAGGTAAGATAACTGAGTTTAAAAGTGAGATAAATGTTTATGGTGAGATAACTGAGCCTAATATAAACTGAAGTGGGATAAATGTGCCATGAAAGTGATATGAAGTTTCAGGAACGCTTGAAAAAGAGATTAAAAGTGTTGAGCCTTAAAAGTGAGATGAATGGCTAAGTAAAGTGAATGTTCTGAACCTTTAAAAGTGAGATGAATGTTTATGGTGAGATAATGTAGCCTTATATAGTGAGATGAATGCTTAAGGTGAGATAACTGAACCTTGAAAAGTGATGTGAAATTATTTAAGTCAATTCAGTCTTAAAAGGTGAGATGAGTGTTAAAGTTAAGTGAGATAAATGTTAAAGATGGGAAAATTAAGCCTAAAAAAGTGAGATTTATGTTAAAAGGTTTGCTTGACTGAGCCTTAAAAAGGTGAGATAAATATGGACTGTTGGCTTCACGAGCCTTAAAAAGTGAGATAAAGGTTGAAGGTTGGCTTAATGAGCCTTAAAAAGTGAGATAAATGTTTGAGAGTCAATTCAGATTTCAGATAACTGTCTTTGTTGGAATAACTGAGTCTTTGAAATTAAGAGAAAATGCTTAAAATGGGATAAGTGAGCAAAATAGGTTACTAAGCATGTTGAATATTAATTCATAGGTTGGACAATTGCCCATTAGAAGTGGGATAAGTGAGTCTGAGAAAATTGCTGAGTGCTTCAGTTATGATTTCTAAGGTAAAAAGCTTAGGTGAGATAGGGGTGTGCAGTGAATGCTTCAAGGACTTGTTTGCTTAAAGCCCATGGAAGTGGCCTAAGAATTACTAATTCATAGTGATATTTAAGAAGAATATCTTGAGTCTATTAGAAATAGGCTGAATATTAAAGCTGAGATAATATTACGTCTATTTCAGATGTGTTATTCTTAATTAATATGCCATACAATAAATGCAACTGTAAGTGTTTTTCCCAATCTAAAGCAGCTTCATTTAAGACACACAAGGTCCTTCAATTCCACTTGGTTTTTATTAATATGATATCTTGGAATTTATTTTTCCATTCCTCTTTTACATAAGTATTG
>JAUMHA010371533.1:0-13250 GCA_032359765.1 Saxidomus gigantea | reverse complement strand
CTTGCACTTAAAGTAGTTTTCTAAGGTGTATGCTTTTATTTCTTCTTGTATAACCCTAATATGTCACCTTCTTGAAATAAAGAATTTATTATTATTATTATTATTATTATAAAAAAATAAGCGATATTCCGACGTTATGTTTAGGAAAGTGACATCACAATGTTTATAACGTTACGTAATAAGTAATTCACGAGCGTCGTCTGGCATAGGAGGGGTGCCCTGGTAAACGTATACTTCATGTTACTAGTTTTGGGCTTTGGTAAGACAAGATTACGTCGTCTTGAGAAGTGTATGTTGTTGTTCTATGTTTCTTGCCTTACTTTATATCCATAAAAATAACTGGAACAACTTATGCCTATCGCATTATGTACTTTAAGCTTTGCACTTTTTATAGTGCGAGGGAGGTACATTTTGTAAGTAATGCAATTCTTCTTTTTTTAAAACTTAATTATCATTTTTCTTCAGACAGCCCATACAGTTTTGACATGACGGTTATATCTGTACTATCATTTGTGGTCTGATTTATTTATTTCTAATATAAATAATAATATGTATACTTTTAGTAAGGCTTATTAATGGTACAAGTATGTATCTTTACAAAGCGAGCATTTACAATTTCGATTATATATTCCATTTTCTGTCATTTTCGTTCGACTTTCCTTTATAAGATATAAAAACTAGTTTTACTTGATACTTATATAGTGCCATTAGACAAACTTCTTTTTCAAGTGTTATAACTTTACTGAAATCAGGAAGTAATCACTTTTACAGAGGGCATTGCCAACTTACCATGAAATATCTTGAAGTAAACCTAAACTACACAGCGCAAGATTGGTTGACTTGATGATCAAGTTCTTGTTGATAGATGCAACTGAGTTTTAGCAACATCATTATATATTTTTAATCAGTGAGATATTGACAGTGTTAACTTACTATATATATAAAAATACACAGATTGTGCTTTCGTTACTAAAAGAGAATACTGTAATATTGGCGATGATTTAATTTTTGATATTTTCGCGAACTTCCCACTTCGCTAATTAAAAAATCTCGTGAAGGATTAATTTAACATAGATTTACTATTGGATGATGCTCTTTTCGCAAATTTGATAATCGCGATAAAGTATGTCTGCTCACAAATCACGAACAGGGATAACTTTGTTGAAGTTCACCGAAAAGTTAGACAATGTATCATTTATATCAACTGTGCCAGATTTCCCGCGATGTCATCCAGTGCCCAATTTATAGGAGTCGTGCTCATCTTTTGGACAACTCTGCCGTCTTGGAGACACTTCGTAGGGCTTATGAGATATTGGTTGCATCTGAGGAAATGGTCGCATCCAGAAAATCCTTTGTATACCGCAAGTGGGGAGGGATGACACGTTTCTAGAACACAATGCTTATCCTGTAATAAAATATGCGTTGAGAATGTTAGAACTACAATCTACTTTTATAAATGAGTTTCAAACTCAATTTCAACATAACTAATTAATGGCAGGTTGGAAAAAGTCAGCTAACCGTTGTTTCTATGTGTATTCACCACGGACAATCTTTTGTCTCTTGGGATTGGGCCCGGCTCAGGACTGAACTTTGTTTGTACAGACTGAACTTGCATTAGCTTAGTTTATATACCATTCATAAATATGTCTCATAATGGATTTATCTAGAGAAGTTGAAGTCTCCTTTACACATTTCATTCTAGTTAAGTCAGGTATCTGCCATGTTGGACATTTCAAGCAAAACAAAATAAAGCTAAACGCTCTGCTTGTCTTGGGGAGTTTTGTTTTATTAAATGGATGTGAAATATTGTGTTTTAACGTTGTTTCATAAATAATAAAATGAAAGAAGTACATGTACTAGAGTATAATAAATACTGTCTTTCCTTTATTGAATTACTCAAGCCTTGTTATTGCATGACAAATCTACAAACTTTTAAACAATAACTTTTATAACAAGTAATTGTGTGACTATTCTTAACAGCAATGCATTTTAAGAAAATAAATCATCTAGTTCTTATAACAGCAAACTATTTCTCCACAAAGTACCTGGAAATTTGTAATGTCTCTACATCTCAGAGCAAAAACGTTATATAGAATTTATTTTAAGTACATTGTTCATTCCTTCTAAGGTAGTATCCCCCTAATGGGAACCTTTTGAGACCGTGATCAACTTGGTATCTTCATAATCTAAATCTGTTAACTGACTAATGTGCATATTTTGAAGACATGTCACCGTTTAGTTAAAAAGTTATATCTTTTTTTCTGCCATCCCACTTAAGAAATACTTTATTTAAAAGAAACCTATAAAATTAGAATAAGTATGTTTGCAAATCTTTATGTTTAATGTTTTTTGTTTAAAAGTTCACGAGTTTAACTAGGATAACAAAGATATGCAATAATACCAAACATTTTAGTAGATCTTGAATTTTTAAACATGACCATGGTCAACTTTTATATTCAAGTAACTATACATTATGATAAAATTAAGGAAAGTTAACAAACAGTTCTTCTATCTTGCAAATAATAAAAAAATAACAAAAATAACAAAACAAAACAAAATTGGCTCCGATAGTGACTGAAGCCAGGACCTCTTGACCTCAAAGCGGACACTCTACCATTGCGTCACGGTACAATATGTGCACAACTATAAAACCAAAAGTATTCGAATTGGTCATACAATTGGGAGTACTCAGGGTGTACATGTACTATTTTAGTCAGTTATTCCAGCAATTAGATTGGCTAGGTTAAGTTATACTGGATGAACGTAGTTTGTTGATATTAAGCATTTCTTACAACGCACATTTCTTAACTGACATGCACGGGTGCTGTATCGCTACAGTGTAAAATCATGAACATAACATATTTGCAGTACATCCCTATCTAGCCAGTCATAGCCACCAACCAATACCCACACCTACAAATGTGCTGAGAAACTTAGTTATAACTATATCCTTTAGACATATAAATAAAATATAAATATTCGTACCTTGTTAATAAGTGCTCCTTTTGTTTTTGCACGCTCTCCCCAGAGCATAAATACAAGATCGCTCATATTATCGTTCAGGTAAGATATTACAGCACTAGTGAATCGATCCCAACCATTGTTCTTGCAATAGTGAGAATTTGGAACACCTGCTCTCACAGTTAGAATATTGTTCAACAGTAGTACACCTGTCAATGGTACGAATTCAATAATTTATAAGAATATGTTTTAGTTCGATTTCTGGGTAAGCTGTCTGAAGTTATTGAATAGCACTTCTTTTATTTGTTATCATGCCCGTGAATAAATTATCCGTTTAAATATAATAATTGATAAAAACATGGATTATAGTAGTTTTAACTTACTGTTTCTTTGACAAGTTTTAAAAGTCTAATTTTATACAGTTCAGATTGAAAAATGTTTAAATACTTTGCTCTGGGGCATTCATTTTTTTACTGTTTCCTAACTTCAAGCAACATCCAAACGGATTGTGTGCATATTGTATCTTATCAGCTACCTTCAGTCACATTAGTAAACAGTATCTTCATATTTTACGAAAGTAGGACTCGGTAAACCAGATGCAATCGTTATATCTTACTAAAACTCTGCATTATCCGTAGACACGGGCATCACAAGGGACATTCTCACAAAGTGACACTTATAGGGCTATACTAATGTTCATTTCGTTGTTTTAGCCATGTAATTAAGACATTTGTAGCCTTATTGTCCTCCTAACCACATACGTATCTACGTAAATTCTTTGTATGTCATGTACTATTGTCACAGAGCTGTATTAAATCAATTTGCTCAAATAATCATGAAAAAGCAACCTTTGCAGTCGTTTAAAGTAGCACATTAAAGCCGAGAAATTAAATTTTCCTACAAAATTTCCATAAACTGTGAGAAGGAGGTGGTATTTTGATAATTTGTTTTTATAAACATGGCATAAATGGAGTAGTTTTTACATTATAGTAGTTCTATACACCACTACAAATAAAATGATTCATGTTTTGAGGGAAAAGACAACTTAAAAGAAAACCAACAGTCATTTGAGGTGGGTGTGCTAATTTATGTGGGTTTAACTTCTATGTTAGTTCAACTTATATAATTGAGCTTTAACTAATAAATGTTAAATTTATACATATTACATGCCACAATTGTGTGTATCATGATCTCTCCAAATAAATAAGCAAACATTTTAGAAACTGATAAATACAAGATGGCATCCAAGATTGGCCGCAAGAATATCTGAATCAATAAATTTTGAGTTGAGTTTTGAGTATGAATAAATGATTTTGACTGAGACTTATGACTGGGGTCAATTTGTTGCTAAATTTACGAAAGACACATCTAACACGGTGTGAATAGATTATGTGCTAAATGTGAATGAGAATAAGGCCTTGCAAACTACTGCTGGTATAATTAGTTTAACACACAATGACAGTACACTAACACGGTGGTTTTATCTAGACCAATTACAGCAAAATATGCAATAGACCAAATTTGCAAAACATAATACAGACACTCCATTCATTTCTAACTAATGCATATAATTTTGCTGTCAAACAGATGTTGACCCTTAATGAGAATGAAACATTTATTGATCCATTCTCTCTTTCCTCATCCCCTAGTAAACATTGCAACAGGGGTAGCAGCTCCGCCTGAGGTTGAGACGAGCCCGTTAAATTGTCATGACACTGGCAAAAAGATGCTACACAATTTTGTAAATGAAAGGTTCATTGCTCAAAAAGACCAATTAAGAAAGAAGTCATTCTTTGATCCGCTGCCAAAGGCGGACTATTACATTGTAAAAACTATGGGTTTACCTAATTATGTGGTTCGAATTATCAATTAGTCTGACGAATGGGGAGAAGATGTACCTTCAGCTGTTAGTAATTTATGCATTTAAAAAAGGTACAAATGTACCCTTGCAACGAGTTCCAGTTCCACTCAGTTTGTTCACTGACAGTGGTTGCATGATTCACAAGAGATTAATGGGTGTGCCAACATTGTACCGAGGTATGTAATTGCAAAGGGTCTGTGGAAGACAAAAATACATGCCAAAATGTGTTTACTGTTCTTGTAAATATAGAATCAGATGATGCAGAAAGTTTAATTGGTTAAATTTATTTTGGTTTTGCATTAGTAAATGAAAAATCAGAAAAAATCATTTAACAAATTGTCAAAAAAACGGTTAGGCATACAATTGTGTGTGAATAACTTGTATGCATCTGTGTTATTCATTGTTGCGTACACGTTTATATATGCAATATTGGCGGCCATCTTGTGAATATTCATTTAGGTTTTTTTTTTACATGTTTATTCAAGCATTCACATTTTCATTAAAAGTTAATACAAATATAGAATGTTATTGAATTTAAAATAGGCTTCAATCTACAGCTAAAACCGGTAAAATCATCCCTCCCTCTTAAAAACTACTTATTGATTTCAATTAAGTAGATTTTCTTAAACAAAATCCTAATAAATTTGTTTGCAAAGTGTATAGTTACACAACTATCTGAAAACGTCTTAATTAATGTGATTCATGTAACGACCAGAAAGAAAATACCACTGCTTTACTAAAACACTTGGTGCATTATGGAAGAAATTAACATTCAAAATGTTGAAAAATCCTCATTTTGACCATAAAACATCAAACAATTACATAAACAGTGTATATTATTGCAAATGAAGCAGAAAAAGAATGAACAAAATCTTCAGAACTTAAACTATTGAGACAAGTCGAGTTTTCATATTTGGCTGCAATCTTGGATTTCTCAGGTCGCCACCATTTATGCCAGTGTATGACGACATTCCGATAAACTTCCGACTATCCTTGTTATTTTTGGTGTATAACATGACTTGTTGCACTTAGGTGTTCAGGTTACCCCTTGAAATATTGGTCCTCTGAGCTGAAAGTCACCCTACCATATGTATGTTATTCTTCTTTACCTAAAATATCCATTTTAAGAAGCACTGCTCAGACAGAACATGTGTGCTTGCATATAATCCTATGATTGTCAAGGTAATAGAGAGTGCTGATGACGCCAACTCTTTCTATAACCATAAATCGCACATACACTTTGTTGTGAAGTTTAAAAATAAAATACCTCCGTACCTTGTTTTGCCCAGTTTATAAGGCAGCCATGCTCAGGACGTTTGTATCCAAATTTGGTGTGCACCAGTTGCATGAAATACGTATATAGTCTGAAATGAAGTATTATAATGTATTAGGAAAATTACTTTATTTACGTAAATGTTATCCTATAAATACACCTTCCTAAAATGTGATGCTCTTTCTTGTGACATCACAAAAAGCACTTTTTTTTCGCAATCATTTCTCGATTCAAGACTACATGGATACTCGTTACTAATTATGTTTGTAACGTGAACCGTTGTCACTTTAGATAATACAGCATTTACATGTATGTTACCATTATGCTAACATTAGGCATACGTTGTAACTTGATGTTGTTTCTGCTGTGGTATTGAAATATTCTTCTAAATCACATGCTTGTAACAAGCCATGAATATTAATAAACTTGAAACTTAAAACTTGTCATTGCATTCCCTGGAAATTCGAACCATTTCTGAAAATGAAATTCCTGTTGCATTTCTAAGAAATTATAAAAGTTTTTTGTTCTCCCTTATGAGACTGTAGTTTACCTTAATAAAAATCTGACACCGCGTATTCATTTTTCATGAATGAAAGTCACTTTTAAACAGCTTTCGCGGGAGGAAAATTCAACGGCGAAATCTAGGAGCGTAGCACGCAAATGTAATGTACGTTCGAAGAACATATTTCTCTCATTTTCTTCAAATGTTATTTCAAATAAGCCGTGTTAGAATCAAAATCTAAGTTTGGTTTGGTTAAACGGTCGATGAATGACAAACTATGTCAGAAGAACTATAGAAGTCTTTGTTGAAATGACAAACAGAACAAGTTCTGTAGGAATTCGTTATACATTTTGTATAACTTTGGAAATATTCGTTTTCTAAGGGCATTAAGCAGTGCTTAAGGTCTTTTACAATGATTTAGACCGATTAAATTTTGTCATCAGATGTACACAAAGACTCATGGAAAATAAATGACGTTAAATCACAGCTTATGCTAATTCTATGATGATCACAAAAAAAAGATATTGATTAAGGGTATTAAAAATATACTAGTACTAGTATTGCTAAAATTTCTACCTTGGGTCGTTTGATATAACACTGTATGGTACAACTGAAAAAAACATGGTTCTTTTCTGATTAATAATGTTCTGACAGCCTAAAACAGAGAAATCATTCTGAATTTCACATAACTTCAAGATCTAAAAGGAATGTATATTCGAACAATTTTACATGCTCGTTTGATATTTTGTAATGTTCGTATTTTAGTCTATTATATAAAATTATACACTCTCAAAGCCATTATGATCTAAATTTATTGTTGATTAGTATGACCATGTTTGGTGACCTTACGAATACTCGGAAAAGTACGAATTTTTGGGTGTGTTATTCTTCTGTATAATGTATCTCTAAAAAGTATATTCAAAGAAGCACTTGTCAGAAAATACATTTGTGTCAACATGTAATCGTAATATGTTCTAGGTAATGGAGATTCTCGATGACACCAAACCTTGTTCAAACTATGCACTGTACACTGTACATAAACGTTGTTGTAAAGTGTTAAATATAATACATCCGTACCTTGTACCTCCGAATGGTTACGAATTATGCATTCGATATATTCTTTCTCTAGCTCCTTGTATATATTAATCAGACTGAAATTAAGTATTACAAAGATATATCAAATGGTATAATAAAAACATACATAGATTAATCAAACTGAATTAAAATGTGTACATGACTAGCTATTTTAACATTATTTTACATTTTTTATAAGTAGGTTTCAATAAACTAAATTTATTTTCTGTTATCTTACTACATCTGAAGTAACCGATCATGTTTTGGAACAGTAAGCCTTTTTAATTGAAAGCAAATATCATGAACAATATTTATTGCACAACTGTATCTAAAAATAAATTGTTCTTTTTCGCACTCAGTTCAGCTCTGTGTCTAGCAGTTTTGGACAAGAACACACTTTTAAGTTCTTCAATTTGGTTGCCTTGGCAATCTTAGTTCGGAATAGACTAAAATAATTTTATCACTTTTGATTGCTGAACACACATGGCAAATTTCATCAATTTCAATCAGTAGTTTCAGAAGAGACACATTTTAAAACAAAATGCTTGATGGACGACGAGAACAATGAATTGCCAGTAGGCACAAGAAGCGATGAGTATCGAACACTGAGCATGTATATGGAAAACGTCACAAAAACAAGTTAAGGTCATTACTTAAAAATGGATTTCTTGTTTTTTGAGTAATATATTCTAAATTCTAACACTATTGAAAATTTATCCTATATAGGCAAAGAAGGATTTGAGCGTGATATACCTACCAAGTATATCACGCTAGACGTCCGGAACTATTTTTGACTGCTGAAATCCGCTCCCACGTAATTTTCACGCAACATCTATGAGTGTCCATGCGCTTAAACGTTTGGATGTGTATTGTTGTGAATGAATTCACGTGATGTAAAACAAATCGCAGTAAAATGTTCTACACTTCCGGTATCGCCAGAAATATCAGCAACAACGAAAATAAGACGAAACGCGTTTTATTTGAGGAGTAAAAAAACAGCGAAAATGTTAAGAAATACAAGGAATGCACGGAATCGACTTCGTGTAAGCCTTCGTGATTAGATTGCTACGCATCTACACTCCACACAGTGCAGTGATATACTAACCGGTATATCACTGATATGTGAAATTCATTTCCTAAACATCAGGTGATGCAATAACAAAACTACAAGTTCAAGGAAGCGACTTCGTGTAAGCCTTCGGGATGAGATTACTACGCATCTTCACCCCACACAATGATATACTAACCGGTATATCACTCAAATGTGAAATATATTTCCTAAACATCACACGATGCAATAAGAATACTACAAGTTCAAGGAAGCGACTTCGTGTAAGCCTTCGTGATTAGATTACTACGCATCGACACTCCACAAAGTGATATACTAACCGGTTTATCACCCAACTGTGAAATCTATTTCCTAAACATCACATGGTGCAAGAAGAATTTTACTGCAATGCATATTCATTAATTAAGGCAAGATTGAATTTTAGCGTTGTTCATCGTAATATATGCAACGATATGGAGTTATGACGTATAGAAATAAACAACAAAGGCAGTTATTTAACACTTGAACGACAACCCGTTGTAGAATAAACGATTAAAATCTCAGAATTTACAACGATTGCTTTTCTTGTATTATAACTGACGAACGGAACAAGTCATAAAATATTCGTTTTATAACTTTGGAAATGTCTCAGGATATAAATCAGTGCTTAACGCCTTTTTAAATGATGACTTGGACTGGTCACATTTCAAATCAGTTGTACGCTTATACTCATGGAATATAAGAGACCCTAAGTCAAAGCTTACGCTTGTTAATGCTGATCATAAAAACAGATTTTACGGGTTTAAAAACCAAGAATACTCAGTACTTAGTACATAATATATTGCTTAAGTCCTACCTTGGGGGAATGGGATTTCCTGGTAAAATGCTGAATGCTAAACCTGAAATTAAACATGACTCTTGTCAGATTATTAATGTTGTGACACCATAAAATAGGGCTGTACAGAAGTTCAAGATCTAAAGGGAATGTATATTGTTCCAAAAGTTTTACATGCTTGTTTGATTTGTTTTAAGTGTGACTATTTTAGCCCATAACGTAAAATAACACACTCCCTCAATGCCATTATGATCTAAATTAATTTTACTTCCCGAATCGCTTTATATGTTGATAAAGTTAAACTGTCTGATGACAGGAGGACCATGATGATGATCCCATATCGCTTAGCTGAGTAAAATGGGCATCTTCAAATGCCAAAGAAAACCAAATGATTACTTTACCCATTTATACATAGATTTTAACAATGGGATCTTCTGCGACTTTCAATTTGGGCAAGTCTATTTCTTTGCGAAGGAAAGTTTTGCAGAATTGTGATCCAACCTCTTGAATCCTGGCAAAAATAAAATGCATTTGTCGTCTGATCGTCATGTTCTATATTTTAGCAGAGCGTACATTTTTGCAGCCTTTTTAAAAGGTATATATTTAAATAGACACTAGCCCTGAAATGAGTTAGTTATATAAAGATCAATAAAAGTATATGTAAATAATTCATGTTATTACATTGTTTGAGTAACACTATAATGTTTTACATGTATATAAAGTAAAAACACGCTTATATTCTACTTGACAGACAGCTCTTAAAGATCGTCCTGAAGGGACACCGAGTATACATTGATATCATGCAGCAAAGCAGTTACAGAGGAGAAAACCTTCTATGGTGCTAAAAAGAACACACCAAATATCTACGTTAAAAAGGTATGATCTACAAAAAAGGATCTATATGCTATTCATTTGGTATTCTATGTAAACAATTAACCCCTAGAAAGAGCTTTTTTTACTTTTAAATATGTTTAGAATAAACTTGAAAGAGGACTACTAGACAAAATTGAACAGAAAATATCCAAGATCTTGAGGTTCTACACAATGTTCTTTCTGTGTTTTCAAATACTACAGGAAAATCTAACAATATTACAGTTTTCAGAAACTTTTGCTAACAAAAGGCATGCTACCCAAACTATTACAATAATAAATATCCAAAGGGTTTTCCACCACAATCTAAAAATACATGAACTTAAAATACATATTCTAAGAGCTTACACTTAACCTAATGCCAGTATGTACAAATAATTTTCCGTAAGTCCAGAAATATGTTTGAGAATAGCCGAGCTGCTATCTCAAACATGCATAGCTCATGGAAAGGAAAATCACTCAAGAAAAAAATAGGTATTTGATGTTTGCCAAAAACACCAATACTTCTGGAAATTTGTAATAATTGATATAAAGTATAATTATCATATTTTAATGATTAGTAAAAAAATAACCCTCCTGGCTGGATCAATTTTGACCCGGGGACATGATTTGAACAATCTTGGAAGAGGTTCACTAGGTATTCATGATAAATAACTAAGGTTAGGCATTGTGGTTTCAGAGAAAAAGATTTTTTAAAGTTGTAAAATCAAGTGACCAATCTGGGCGGGGTCAATTTTGACCATGGGGTCATAATGTTTTTGAACAATCTTGGTAAGGGTCCACAATGCAATGCCACATGTATAATATCTAAGATTTATGCCTTCCTGTTCTTTAGAAAATGATTTTTAAAGTATGTCATATCCATTGCTATAGCAACCTTAGTTCTGCATGTACTGGATTTATTTGAACAACTAGGAGACGGCTTTATGCAACTAACATTCCTGCCAAGTTTCATTGACATTGACCAAGTAGCTTTAGAAGAGATGTCGTTTGAAGGAAAATGTTAACGGACGTACATTGTACGATGGACGCCGGACGGCGACCGGTCTTAATAGCTCACTCTGGAACTTTAAAGCGTCCTGAACACATCGACTGGTTATTCTTTTATAATAACCTTTGTCTTTTACCAACCTTACTAGCTTTTATATATTTTTCTTGCTAAACAAATACCAGCTCCAATGATCAGACTACTTTAAGGCAACGGTATTTATAGAAGTATCTGTTCTTTAAAAGTGCTCCCACTGTTCAGAAAAGTGAGAGACGCGTCAAGAATGAAAATTAACTTTCTTGATACACAGCTTGTATCACAGTATATTTGTGTCACAAGTTGACTGTATTTCCAACTTTTGCTGATCTGTATAAATAATCAAGGCAAAGCTGAAGATGACTTTTGAACTGGTATGTTAACTAACCATGTGCCTGGCCAGGTCCAGTATAAGGGTCTTGACCTAATATAACGACCTTCACCTGTTTAAACAGAATGAAAAACAATTTTTAAAAAGTGCTATAAACTAACTGTTTTTTCTATTCTGGTTTAATTAACTACATCTAGCTGTCATTTCAATAAGGTAAACATTAAAGTCATTAAAATTCATTCAAAGTGTTCATGAAATATTGAGTTAGTGTGAAAGTTTATGGATTTTATGGCCTGAAATTTTCACTCTGTAAGATTAGCATACATGTAAAATACAATGTAGTTTTAAAATCCTTCTCTGAATTAGTATATTTGAAACTTAGAATTTCAAAGTAAGATTTCTTAATTGTCACCCGTTGTGTGAGACAATAACTTTGGACTTTAGGTTTTGACCTTAATAATTGTGTAGAAATTATTCCCCTTTTTTAATTTCCTTAATACAAAAGAACTTTTGCCAAGCATACCAAGACATCTTTAAGAGATTTAACAAATAAAGAGCTTAACGAGCTCGTATTCTGACAAAGTCTATATTATACAATGCTGTAGATATTCCGACCAAGGGCTCTGTGCACATGATTGAATGTGGTAAGCAAATAAAGTAATATTAAAACTGTTAATAATATACAGAATGCAATGGGAAAATATAGATATGGAAACAAAAACACTGACCTTAGGCAATTGGGTCGGATCTTCAAGTGCAAACGGAGGATTTGGCTGAAAATTTAATTTTTCAAAAATGTCTCTAATGTATACAAATTAAGAGAAGATACCTATTTCAACTGATAAACAGTATACAGACATACATATAGAGCTGTTACATGAAACTATGCACCATGAAATGACATAAAATGTTGCAAACGCTTTTAAACTTAGTGAAAGTTTAAAATATTTTAAGTAGATTGGTTTATAAATTTCCTTTTTCATATTGATTTAAGGCATGAAGTTGATGTTTTAGATTTGAATACTGTGCAGGGATGGACTTTATTGTTATCCCATTTTAACTGAACCAGCAGCTTTAAGTTAAGGCTATAATCTTTAAAAAGATTCGAGAAATATGGAAAAAGTGGAATCACACATTTTGTTACATATTCGCACGATGTCAGGCAAAGCAATCTATGTGGCTGCCAAGCTGCACAAATGATACGGTATTTTACTTACATAGGGGGAACAGGCATGTGTCCAGCTGAATACATCTTTTGGCGGAGGATAAACTGGGTCTGGTAATGGTACTAGGCCTGGTACTTGTATTGGTACTGATACTAGAACTGGTACTTGTCCTGGTACTGGTACTTGTACTGATACTGGTCCTGGTACTACGACTGGTCCTGGTACGCATGGACTCCTTTCTTTTATCAAAAAGTCACTGAGCTGTAATAGAAATAGTGTAATGGTGTCCTATCATTAATCACAGC
>JAUMHA010371500.1:3249-13253 GCA_032359765.1 Saxidomus gigantea | reverse complement strand
TTTATGCATATTCATTGAAGTGAAACCACATCGAATTAGCTCCACAAGGCATATTGTCAATATCTTAATGCACTTTGCAAACATTTGATAAAATAAAACGTGACACGAAATCAATTCGCTTAACTGAACATGCTGTCAATTGATTGAAAATGCAAAATCGTGTATAATAGACAGTAAGAGCTTCATGTGAACGCCCATAAACCTTAGATATCTCTTAAAATAGTAATGCAATTTCAATATACTTTTGCACAGTGCACTGAATCACTTTTGCCAACTCTGTATAAATTTGGAAATTTTTGATCGACTTGTTAAATGGGTTGCCATTTGATACAATGTATAAATTTATGAATTTCAAGCTTGAAGAAAAATGGGAGTAAATCAATCCATTACGGGCATGGATCTAGTCGTATACCTATTGTGCTTGTAAAAACTCTGCTTAGATACTACTGTAAACATTGACATTTTCTCGATTTAATTGCAAAAGATAAGTACTTGAGGCCAATCATGAAGAAAATATTAGAGAGTATATTCAATATCTTATATATCGAATCTTATTTCACGTACACTGGCCGTTTTACTTGATTTTAATCTTGCTTGTTTTCATATTATTATATTAAGAATGCTTGTATATTTTATTTTGTACATGTGGGTCTATGTACTAATTGTCTAACACTTGATTTAGTTGAAGACATACGGGCAATCCGTGAACACCTTGGATATACATGAATGCTTGGTTTTATAGCTCCCACACAGTTAGCAAGAGAATGTTACTTTACAAAATTTCTGTGGTCCTAAAATATTAGTTTTAGTTAAAATGATCAATGGTAAATTAAAATGAGTTACAAAAAACAACATTAAGATTACATGTATAATTAATATTCATGTCTGGGCTTCATAATAAATTGAAAAAGGGCAGTGTTGTGCTACAGAATGTACAGTTATATTCAAACCATTTGCTAAACTTTGCTGTTCTGGTCATTTCACTAAACCATGTGTATTAAGATTCCTTCAATGCTTGAAATTTTGCATTAAACGTATGTACACAGTATACTTTTTCTAACGGAAAATTCAGCTTTTTACTGTGATAGTTAGTAAGGCTGTTTAAGAAGGTTGTACAAAATTTCAGCTAAACAAGTGCATTACTTTGAACGATATTTAAGGTTTATTGGGGTTCACAAGGACTTCAAAATGCATATATATCAACTATGACAAATCTTGTTATAAGGATTTATAATCTTTGAAATAATAATTAACAATATAATATATAAATGTTTAAGTCAGTGCAGATGTGCAAATGTTAATTTCCCTTTATGTTCTTTCAGCTAGAAACGTTTTATAACAAACTTTATATTGGAATGAATCAATATAGAGAAAAATAAATGTTGAACATCAATCAATTAAATCACTGGCTTATGCGGTTGAAATGCAATGTTAAAGTAGAATGACCTATAAAATGAAAGCCTATGCCAGACTTGATTATAAATTAATTTGCAACTAGTTTTTTGTGTACATCTGTAGAGTTAGACAACATTCTTTGAGAAACAAGAGGGACATTATGGTCCTATATCGCACACATGATTATCCTTGCATTTTAAAACAAGAAATAATGTCAAAACGAAATTATCAAGGTATAATTGCATGCAAAAATGTACATATGGCTCAAATCAAATTACTGTATCTTTAAAACCAGTTTAAGTAGACCAGTTGGTCAAGGTCAGCCAAAGTCGAATTTCAAATATTCATGGAAAACTGTATTACATGATCCAAATTCCATTGATGTACATGTAACTTCAAAACAAAAATTAGATAAGTAGGACAGGATAAGCCACGGCCGAAGCTGACATATGCATGCAGTACTGTCCATTTAGTTGAAATTCCGTTGTTTAAGTATGTCAGCATGTCAAGGTTAGTCAACGTCGAAGTTGAAATATACATGTAAAACTGTATACTAATTCATGGTGCAAATATCATTGATGTAGCTTTAAAAACAGAAAATGGTCAAAAGGTCATGGTCAGCCAAAGCCAAAGTTGAAATTTGCATGTAAAACTATCCATATAGTTCAAATTGCATTGCTGTATTAATAAAATAACAGAAAAAATAGTCCAGTAGGACTAATGGCCCTGCCTTTTGACCCTTTGACAAAAACAGTAGGGGTAACTTACTGGTCAAGACCAATCTCACTATCTTGTTTGAAGATCATAGGTCTAATGATTCTCCATTAATTGAACGTCATAGATCTGTCCTTGACCCAGTGACCTTTACTATCAATAGAGGTCACCTTCTGGTTAAAATCAAACTGTCAATGATGTTTGATTATCAAATGATCAATGGTTCTCGAGTAATTAAGCATAATAGGTTAACCTTGTAATCATTTGGGAGTGGTCAGTTTAAACACCGGGGCATAATATGAACAAACTTCGTAGAGGACCCTATCTATTCTCTAGGACATGCAGTTTCAGACAAGAAGATTTGAAGAAAAAAAATGACTTTAATGCTATAAGTTATACAGTCAAGCCACCCCCTGCTGGTCAATTTTTAGTTTCCTGTACAAGTCTATGTAAACAAAGTGACCCATGGAGAGGGTCAAATTTGATCCCAGGGGCATGATTTGCACGATTTTGATAGAAGTTTAATAGACAATGTTACACGACAAATATCTAAGCTCTAGGACGTGTTGTTTTTAAATTTAAAAAAACAAAACCTATGTCAGTCTATGTAAAACAAGTGATCCCGGGGAGGGTCAATGTTGTCCACAGGGACATGATTTGAACACACTTGAGAGAGGCACTAGAAGATGCTACATATAAAATATCTAAGAGTTGTGTTTTATGGTCTTTAACAAGAAGTTTCTGACATTGAAATATATATGTAATTAAGGGCGGGGCCAATTTAGAGCACAGGGGCATAATTTGAACCCTATTGGTAGATATTCATTAGAAAATGCAACACATCATGTATATAAGCTCTGGGTCTTACGGTTTAAGACAAGAACATTTAGAAGGTCTTCCTGTATAAGTCTAAGTAAAACAAGTTACTACCTGGGCGAGACCTATTTTGACCCTAGGAATATTATTTGAACATGCTAGTGGCATAATATTTTTTTGAACAAACTTGAAAGAATATTAGACAGTTACTGTACTAGAATCTACATGCTAACTATCTAAGCTATGGGCCTTTTGGTTTTAGAGAAGATTTTCAAAGAGTTTTCTATATTAGCTCTGGCGGATATGTTACTTGGTCAACCGGAACCGTTTCAACAAAGTTAAAAGAGCTCAATGACAGGAAGCTTCTTGCCAAGTTTAGATATAAACGCCATAAAGCGTTTTATAAGAAATCATTTGAAGCAATATTGACGACTTACGACAGACAATCATCGAACCTAGAAGCTCTACCCTCAGCCACTGGCTCAGGTGAGATAAAATGTTGATCTTACCTGATGTCCAAACTGGTTACACGGGAAACCCAAAATAACAAGTTTATCACTGAACTTAGCGACAAACTCGTTCATCTAGGTGTAATCCCGAACTGTCGTATCTCAGAGAGATGCTACATTTTCCACAAGAACAACCTTTCCCTTGAACGCACTGAATTTAACATTTTCACCACGTAAAGTTTTACAAGAAAAATCAAAGAAATTTTGCTTTTCAATGGTTATCTTCTGAGCCATTATGAAAATGTGTTTCTTTAATTAAAAACCTAAACTTTAAACGTGTCACCAGAGGGTCTTGTTCACTGAATCATCAAACTAGAGGAAGATATGTAAGTTATCTAACCTATCATGCATCGTTCATTTCAGCAACCGTAGAAAAGGATTAAACATAGCTAGGCTTAAGCGGTTTATACTGTAAATTGGGTATATTCACGATGATATAATTTTCGCGAATTTCCCGCTTAACGTTAATTGAAAAATATCGCGAAAGACTCATTTATATAGCATTAACAATTTACAGTAGCGCGTAAATTAATCTGTTTCTAGATTTTTACTTTGTTGTATATGGAACTTTCTATCAAAAGGACAGAAAATTATATTTTCATTCTCGCTAAAGGCATTATTTTACCAGGAAAATCATTTTATACATAATTTTATTCACTTGAATCTCAACGACTTACAATCATTGGATAGTATATAGATAAGCTTATAAATGATTCTATATGATGTTATGGCTTAAAACAGAAACTGCAATGCTCCGCAGAAACGTTATTATAAAAAAAACACCTTCAAATTATGCACGTTGTTGTATTTTATTGAATACGTAAGAAATTTTAAATAGTTACTAAATTATTTATTGGTTATCAAGTATCAAGTCGTTTTATATATTAAACGTCTGTATGTCGCACAATAAAGAACGATTCCTGCGGGCGTCAAAAACTTGCAAATATGTGACATGAATTCCAATGATGTAAACACACTATTAAAAGTAATACATCTACAATGTAAGCGCACAAAGAAATAAGCAACATGAGTCACTGCAAATTTATGTTTCGTTTTCGCCACATTTATACATTGTAACAGAAACTGTCTAAAACAATATGACAAAGTGCTAGTTGGTATACGTGCTATGTTGTTGTATTTACATACTTTACATTTATACGTATATATTTTTAAGATTTTACACTTGTTGATAAATGTTAATGTATAGATACAACAAACTCCGTATCTAACGACTCCGGATATAACGAAAATACGGATATAAGGAACACATTTTATCTGCCCGATTTGTTTTATTTTATTATTCATTATGAAAATGTTTTATTGATAAAACGAACTCCGGTTATAAGGAACACATTTAAATGGTCTCAAGGAGTTCGCTATAAGCGGATGTTACTGTAAAGTGGCTTTCTGTAGTTGAATCGTCCAAGTCTTTTATTTCAGTTTAGATAATCATTGCTTATCAGTTCATCCTTGAGCTGATCAAGTTTGACATTCGATTTCTTAAGTATCTTTTAAAAAGGCACAGAAGAGCAGTTTTTGATGTAATGACTTTTAGTGCAGATTTTAGGTAAGGATTATCAATGGTTACATAACTTTAACCCTGTGTAATTAGTCACAAGTCACATTATAACAAAATCTATGCAAATGTTGAATTGTGTGATTCCTGAGTGTACCGGTTTTTATAGTCTCTTATAAGTCTATCGTAAGAATGGTAATGTGTAATGTTTTGACAAAGTACAATAATTATAATGTGTGTAGTGTGCATGGATGAGACTTAAATGAATTAAAATAATTATTATGTTACCTTTTAATTGACAGTTTGTAAAGTAAATCTTTCTTGTTTGATAATAATCGGAGAGCATACCTTTTATAACAAATAAGTAGTGAAAGGAAGTAGCTTTTCCTGTTACAACTCGATTACATAGCATGGTTTGATATTTCTCTTACACTGTACATAATCTATGAATCTAAGGTATGGAATGTCAAACATTAAAGTTTTCAAAACACTAAATATCTTTTTTTAGCAAACTGGAGATTGTTTGTTTTTCACGAAAATACGCATGTCTGTCACCCTTATGACATTTATCTTTGAGCTAGTGATCCCACATTACAACAAGCACAACTAGACTTCATACTGATGCTTCCTGCAAAGTTTTATGAACATCAAGCGGGTATTGGAGAAGCATGTAAAATATTTTACTGAATATCAGGATGTCATCTGATTACGACAAACGTCATTAAAGTCCTATAAATTATACACAAATCAATGAAGCGGAAAATCATGACGATATGCATAGCTACAGTTTTAGTAAAATCCACCCAGATGTGTAAGAGGAGTTTTCAAGACAAACCATGTGAATAGACGTAGAGACAGACAGCATAAAATCTATATATATCCACAACACTCCGTGGTGGAACACAGAATTACAAATCACTTAATATCATATACACCCATCAAATTGGATACTGGTTCACATTTTTACGCTTTACTGTCTTTGAAAAAACTGTCGTCATCGTCAGAATCTACCATTGCTGACGCAACGCCACTGGTGGCGTCTGACGTCACACTCCTACTATCTAATTCTGTTTCGTCAAATCCTGCTTCATGAACTGGGTTAACAAATCCAGTATTCGTTGTTCCCTCGGACCTGTTACTAGAACCAGGTGTAGTAATAACATCCACCTGAAAGTATGCAACTTTTATCATACAAACGAAAATAATTGTCATAAGATATAAACATTATTTTTTCGGTATTCTTCGTATAGACACTTCTATCGTATTTTGCGGTAGGAATTGAATTTACTCTGCAAACGTCAGATTTAGTATAATGCACGTTTCTTTAAGTGATATTACCGTTGAAAGCAACTATCTTGATTTTAAGCAGACATAATAACTGATTTCTACTCCAATAATAATGAATATTTATTGCACTCAAAATATATTAATCTAACCTTATTGTCATGTATGTTTTCATTTAATATATCTTTCAGAAAAAAAATCACTCAGTGAAACTCATTTCTGCCATGTTTTTAAACCATCTACTCTGTTTTAAACTTCATACTTGACCATAGTTCAATACGGCCAGTTTAGAGGGTAATATAGCTTTAAAAATATCATTAGCCGTAGAGGTTTTATGAAGTTTGACTTACTGAATGTTTTGTTCTATATTTTATCATTTCTGATTTTACTTTGTACATCTTCCTTCTATAAAATTTTTATTTAGCGTTTAATTATCATTCCAATATTAAACGAAAGATTGTCAACTCAGTGACCAATGAAATAAATGTTACAGGTTACATAGGTGACAACTTTTGATTACTCACTTCCTCGCCTTGGAATTTAACGATCCCTTGTGTTCCTCCAAATCTTCCAACAGAACATCTTCTTGTCAAAAGTACAGCCATAACGGAAACAAAGCCGAGCAACAGAGTAAATCCAATAATTAATCCGACGAATTGAGAAGTAGTGAATTGTACGCCAGCTGATGAAGCTGAATATATATATAAACTAAATTCATTTTTAAGTCAATATCGGTTCTATTTCAGATAATGTTTTGAAACATTATAGTAAAGGGTGATAAATTTACTACTTCTTTTCATCAGACGGTCAGAAGTGATAGAAAAAATATATGAATTGCCATTGTTACATGAGCGCATAAATGTGTGTAAATCAGACAAAAACGTGTTTTAGATATTTTGCCACAACAATAAAACCTTCAAATTCTATACGATACTACATTACTTTGCAGAGTGAGTACACGCTAAGTTTTCTCTTGTCTTTGCTATTTCGAATGATAAAGTTTTGATTGGCTACAAATGTAGATTAGGTTAAAATTATTTTTTTTAAACGCCCCTTAATTATATTTCATGTTTTCTTGCTTGCGGGTAGTTTACCTTACAATTGTTTCTTAGAAGGACAAGTGTAAGACCCTACGTCAGAAAATGCAATCAGTCTCATGTAAACAGATATGGTCGGTAGCGAGGCTTTAGCCCATAACCTTTTATCACTGCACGGCAATAGTAATATCAACTGGCACTAAATGACAGAAGTAGTAGGCAGGAATGTGTTTAAGCGGACTTAAACTGCAAATATTTTCATATGGAAATAAGGAAAGTTAACCTTGCGTTTGAGGCTGAGATTCCGGTTGCTGGTTTGCTGTGAGTAGAGAAGTATTACAGTATTGACCTGTATATCCGTCACCACAAAGACAGGTACCACTAAATGTGTCACATGACCCGCCATTCCAGCAGTCTGGGCACATTTCCGCACAATCTACACCGTAATATCCATAAGGACAGGCTGAAGCAGAATACAAGATACATGCTTTATCATATGTATTTTAAATTAAATTAAATTATGTTTCCATAAAACAGAAGCAAGGCTAACACCAGCTGATGATTAAACGGAAAGATTTAAAAAATGGAAATAAACCAAGATTTTACATTTGCAAATAAGAAGCTCAAATATTTAAGATATAGGTACAAAACACGTGGAGCAGTTCAGTTATTGAAGTACACGTTTTTATATTTATAATTAGTATTATAATTATTATATTTCAGTTAAAATGCACAATTGTCAGCTTTTATAACGTATAAAAGGTATATCCTTTCATAGTTCTTTATTTAGGAGTACAGTATCTCGAGTAGGATGTGTCACTACTAAATTAACTATAACCATACAAACTTATACATACAAATATTTATTTCAATTGTGTTACTGAGCATTATTTAAACTATGTCGGTTCTCTCTTGTGACTTTGGAGAACTTATTTGTTGAACTATGCCATTAATGAATTGTTTTTACTACATGAAAACACTTTCTGGTGCTTACGGTTTCCTCTTTGCTCAGTTGCAACCTTAAATAATTTTGCTTTTAGTATGTATTATAAACTGTTACTCAACAGATTCACATAGATACACATTGTCCGTATGTAATATAATCAATTACCTAAACATAAAATTATAAAATCAAGGTCAATTCGTTCAACACTTGGAATCAGCGGATAATTCGAAGCTACCAAGAACTTAGTACAACTAAAGATTTGAAGTAGATTTACCTTTGTCACAGAACTGCCCAGACCATCCGGGTTGACATCGACAAGACCCTGTAACAGGGTCACACTTAGCATTATTCTTACATCCACAAAGCCGTGCACACTGGAATCCGAAGTAACCCGTGTCACAACCTATAATTGAATTGTTTTTGTTCTCATTTAAATGTACAATTATGCAATAAATGTATATATATGGCGTAATGGTTTTATTAAAAACATGCTATAAAGGTGTCCTTTCACAAACAATCAGTGTTTACTGACTAATAATTTAATGCAATACAAAGAGCATATACAATGCAAGGAAAACTGTATAATAGTTTTAGTAAAACAACATTTACTTTAATTTTTTTTTCTGTTTTCTCCTTTTAGTTGCCTTTAAAGTCCTCTTAGGATTTCCGAGAGTCATATGTAGCACAATAAATTAATGACACTAATGTAATAGACTTGTGCTCTATTTGCTTTAAAACAATGTATACATGTACATATGTACTTTCATACTTTCATCGCTTCTTCGCGAAAATGCGTAGTCTTACAGTATATATATATATATAGTCCTAAGGTTTAAAACCCTTTAAATGCCGGAAAAGGCAATATATATACCTTTAAATGCCAGAAAAGGCAATATATATTTATATACTGTAAGACTACGCAATAGATATACCTTTAAATGCCGGAAAAGGCAATATATATATATTGTATGTATGTACTTCGAAAATAAGGTTAGAAATGCTTAAGATCTCTTTCTTGGTAATATTTAACATCCAAATTGTTAATGACACTTTAAAATGAACCATAACTATAAAGTGTAGACCTTTTATTCCATTTAAAATAGAAAACACAACAACCAAACTTTCCTTTTTCACAATGGTGTCCAAGTTTTCCAGGCGGACATCTGCATGTTCCATCTCGGTGGTCACAATGTGCACCATTACACGAACAAGGATTGTTACAATTTTTACCCCAATACAGATCTTGATCGCATTCTGAAACGATAATAAGTGTCAAGCATTTTAACCGTTCGTCGATGAAAAAATATACCGGTAACTTTTCAAACAGCTATACTCCGAAACACAGACGACAAATAATGTCTCTGATCAGAATTCAAAAACGAGTTCAAAATGTTTACCTTTCTAGATCACTATGCTACAAAACACCCCTATTTAAAGAAATAGAATTGCCGAAATTGGAATTCAGAAGATCCAATTGCAAATAATTTCGGTATAAATGGATTAAATGTAAGTAGCGAGGATCTGTTCTGATGTTGGATAGCAAAGTAGACATCCATTTAAGAAAAACGTACCGTGAAATAATATTTCTGACATGTGTTTAATGCAACATTGCAACGTCTTTCTTCTTATCTATTGAAGACAGAACTACCAAATAATACTATTGATAACAAATTACAGGTTATCAAAAGGAAGCCCTTTATATTTAATGGAACTAAAATATCTACTTAAAATGTGTATGTATTGATAGGCAAACAAGTCAACCGAATAATCTATACAGACAATATTTA
>JAUMHA010371489.1:0-13253 GCA_032359765.1 Saxidomus gigantea | reverse complement strand
TTTCAGTGTACCGTCTGCCAAAGGAGATTTTGCCAAAAAAGCACTTTAAAGTCACACATGTTAGTGCACATGAAACCACTAGTTTAGTAGTCATGGCGCAATCGTCTTGTGAAAACATTGAACCGTCTGAAAGTATTTGTGAATGAGGTTTCAAGTGTGATATTAATCCTCCGTTAATGGTTATTTTTTTTAAATGAACACTTGATGAATAGCAATTCATGGACGTCCTGAAAAATTGTAAAGGAGTGTTTATTAAAAGTTAATGACTGCATAAAAAAGATCGAGAAAACTAACTGAACAAGAAGTTATGATATCAAAGAAAGATTCTTGATAAGTTGGTACGTGACGGATAGTCAATGCATTTGTAGATAATGAGTGTTGATTTTAGTTGTGCGTCTGATGGAATTTGTGTGTCCGATAGAATGTTTGTGTCCGATGGAATTGGAAGCAATCGACTCAAAATGGTAATTTTACTTGCAAAATGAAAGCAATACCATAAAGTTGCAACATTTGATATAATGCTCCCCGATTTGTTAGTCCGTAAACAAACACCAGGAAAAGATGCGTTCCTGCGCCTCAGTGAAAAAAATATTTATTTTTATGAACTAATATAGATTTCTTTGTTTAAAACTATTGCGAAATCAAATTCATCGCACATGCTGATTCCTGCAGATCTTTACGAACTATATTGCATGGTGTATGAATTATTGATAGAAATGAAATTTGTTTTATTTTGTGGCAAATGCGAAGTCCGAGCAATCACATACGGAATGTATTCACCTACCATGTTAAGTTGCTTTCTGTATTGCATGTTTTTAAACAATTTCTCAACTATATCTTATACTGAATAAAAGAACACTAGAGGAAATTGCGTTTATTTTTCATTTATGTGCTGAATTTTCAGGGTTTTTTTTTGCGGTTCCTTCAAATGACGAATTTATACTTTTTCTATTGAAGAGTGACAAGAAACAACATTTACATGCAAGATTAGCACACAGATGTAAACCGATTCATATGTATTTTCAGGTTACGAACACAAAAGCTTGCATGGGTTTGAGTGTGAAGTATGTGGCCGAACGTTTACACAGAAGTACAACAGAGAGACACATATGCGGTTACATTCGGGTCACGTGCCAACCTTCACGTGCCCAACTTGTAAAAAAACGTTCAATCGGAAGAGCAACATGAAACGGCATATGTGTACACATTACAATATGAAACTGAATTCTTGTGAATACGTTACTAAAACATAGAAGTGTTTCAGTATACGATATTAGTTTCTCGGTAGTTGATACTGTGTAAGGATACACCCTGTGATAGAAAATGTTTTTTTGTTATCATAGCAATAACTTCAAAGAAGACTTTAAATAGGTGTAATGAGAAACCGTCGCAGAATTATTGAAAGACATAACCGAAGAATAAAAGAAACAATGTACGTCAGTGTTACAAAGGCACATTCGAATGCGGTTTTGTGTTTTGTTATGAAAAACAGTGTGATATTTCGAAATCATGCAGCTGCTAAGAACACTTTGGTTTCTTATACCATTTTACACTATTATCAACCGTTTGGTGTTTGTAAGCACTTTCTCTATCAAGAATAAATTTTGCTTGCCAGATTGACCAATAAAACGAACATTATTTTCTGAAAATGTTTCACTGTTGATAGCTCCAATATTCTGTACGACCAATAAAGTAATATATATTATATATAACACAAATAGTCAAGAATATATAGATGGCGGGTAGTCTGGTCAAGATTATATTAATGGTGGGTAGTCTGGTGGTCAAAATTGATAAACGTTTAGGATCTCATGAAAGTAATCGGGACACAGCAGGCAGACGTATTGCTCTGTACTGCATAAATTATAATAACACTGTGCCACTGACTTCACAGCGAGTAATGCAACAGAAAACGAAATCTCTAGGGGGGACTTAATATGTCTGTTGTTATGCGGCATTCAGTATGTGATTGTTGATCTAATTTTCATTCGATCTGAAGTCTTTCGAGCTTGTAATACAGGAAAATAAAAGTCTAACACATTTTTATTGTCTTTCCAGATCGTGCGGCGAATGAAAGGAGTTTTATGTGCGACATATGTAATAGGACCTTTAAGACGAAGCAGAACGTGCAGGTCCACAAGCGACTGCACACTGGGGAGCAACCGTTTAAGTGTGTCCACTGTGAGAAAAGATTCAACTCGAACTGGGCGCTTAAATGCCACATGTTTAGACATATGCAAGCTAATAAATGAAACATTAGTTGTTGCCATTAAGAAGCAGTTTTGATAGTTGGATCCGTTGACATAGGAAGATCTTGTTTGTGAGGCTTACTTAGCCAGATGTTGGCGTTGAACGTAAAGAAATTGTAGAATATTGAAAAGACGAAGATGTATTGTGACTCAAAGAATAAATGATCCGGGAAGCCGAGACTGCACTCAATAAACGTTAACAATTGCTCACAGAAAACATGAAAATTGTTAAAAGTACACTTTTTTAGGGATTTTGAACAGTTTGGTAGACTCTCATTACAGGATTTCATTTTACTTTAAACTAATAGAAATGTATTACATTGTGTGCCATTCATAATTAATAAGTCTACTGACTTCTAAGGAAAAACGTTGTGGAACAGCAAGGCGCAAACGGATAGCAGAGGCAATTAGGGAATGTAATTTTATGAGCATACTAAAGTTAAAATCACTACTTTTGCATTTTAACAGTGAACAATTGGTAAAAGCTGGATAATGTTTTCAAGGAATGTCATGTACATAGTCCACTGTTGTTACAAAAATGTTGTTACTAGTGTACTTTTACATACATCGACTGATAACGAAACCAGTACCCAACATTTTATCTCATTAGAATGCAATGTTGTCTTTGAAATTGCAAAGTAACTGGTTTTATTCTGATAAAATGGATCTACTTAGATGTCACTTCGATGTTAGGAGATTTGAGAAGGTGTTCTGTACATTGTTTAATGTTTGTTGTATAAAATAAATGCATGATAAATATACACATTGCATGTTTTTCTTTCTTTAACGTGAAAGGCATTGATTATAACTTTTGAAAGGAAACAAAACTTGTGTACTATTATCAATTGTAACTGTTTAATTTCAGTTAACATGACTGAAAGAAAACGAGTGTCGGATTTGCAATGTGACATCTGTTTTAAGACTTTCACAGCCAAGGCAAGTGTACAAGCACACAGAAGGCTACACACGGGGGATCTTCCTTTCAAGTGTACGTACTGTGAGAAGAGGTGTAACTCGAAATGGAACCTGCGCTGCCATATGTTACAACACATGAAAAGGCAGGCTGCTGAGCGCCTAAACGAAACTGAATGAAAAGTAATTAATGGTACGGATCTGCGAAGCCTTTTTCATAATTGGAAATGTTGAATGGAAAGATAAACATAAAGTTACCAGATTACAGTCTTACCAGATCTGAGTCTTGTTGCAGTTTAATTACTTTAAGGAAGAAGTGTTGGGAGAATGTGATGCAACATGAAATAAACGAATACCTTTGTGCTGATATTTTAGTGTCGTATTTTTTTTATGAATTTACATACGAATTTGATACAGGAATTAATCAGATATTTAAAACTTAAGGAATGCTAGATGTATATAATGTATTAGTGTCCTTTGACATAAATGTAGTAAAATGCTCTGCTATATACGGACGGTCACATTAGTATCTTCAAAGAATGCTAGATAAGCTTTGTGTATTTTTTTCAATCTATTTTCTTTGTCATTTCCCTTGTACAAGGTTATCTTTTACAATTATTAATTGTACTGCATGTTGACTCTTTTTCATTTACTCTCCTTGAGCGTTTGACCCCATAGACTTTGAATAATATAGACGTATTCTATTTTCGTGTGATTTCTACATATCTGTGTCAATGCATTTAGCATAGATATACTTCTGTAAAACTGGCTGAGTTGAAAAAACCTTTTGATTTTGTTGGCTCTATTGGACGAGGTCCAGCAAACAGCAGAGCTTATGCCATGGTGGTTTGTCCGATGCTATGGTGCTTTGTCCGTCGTCTGCCTGTGCGGTAACTGATCCTTTTTGGGGTCAGTGTACCAAAGGTGAAATTCACAGAAACCTCCGTTAGCCTTTCTTTGATAACACTCTACAGGTCACAGTTTGCATTTGACCATCATGGAACTTTCTCAGATGATTGCATGAAAACTGTAGATGATCCTATTTTTTGGGGTGGGGGGGGGGGGGGGGTATGGTCAATTAAAAATCCGGAACTTTCAAAATGATTTCCACTCCATATTGTGAGATCTATATCAACAACAGTCATCAAACTTGATGATTTGCCTTACCGAGTAGTTGCTCCCTGCTGTTTGGGGTCACTAGGTCTAATGCCAAGGTCACTGTGATCTCTGTTTAACAGTTAGCTGTTGATAAAATTCTACAGGTTATGATATTTCTAAAACCGCGATAAATGGTCATATTTTCCAAAAGATAGTCACAAAACATATCCAGAACAGTCCAATCACTCCTGTGGAGCAAATCTGGCTCTTATGAGCTTCTTGTTTAAAGAGAATAATCCACATCGAAAAAGAAACGTTTCCAATTACTTCAAAATACCACGTAAAGTGAAAAAAGGACCTTTGAAGTTGCTTTCAAATCCCAAGATTTGATTTATATACTAGTACTACCACCTGTTTTATATGAATATATATGAGAATAGCAATTACCTGTTTGAGACATAATCTTTCATTTAGATAATTTAGTATGCACCATTTGCACAAAATTCTTGAAGACTCTCGAAGATTAAATATTCATATTCTGATTGCAGGTGTATACAGGGAAGGTCTAGGAGTTTTGGAACCAAAGTGTGAACTGTGCCAGAAGACCTTTACATATAAAAGCAGCCTGAGAGTTCACATGCGATTACACGAGGGCAATCTACCTTATAAATGTCCGGACTGTGATAAAAGATTCAACTCTCGTTGGAACTTGAAAAGTCATAGGTTCCATCGACATCAGTCACGATTAACGCCAATGGAGAATATTTGAAGTAGTCCAGAAAGAGAGAAATATTATGACAGTATGCAGATCGTCTTTTGTGTGTGCTGATTGTTTATTTCGTCAGTGTTGCATTCGACAATGTTTGACAGTGCAGCCTTCTAGAAAAATACGATTCTAGAGTTCACACATTTACAAATAGAACACAACAGTATGGCAAACAGAACGCAACATTTCACTTTTTCTATTTTGGACTTATTGGATTAACGATTGCACATGATTATCTGCCGTGTTATCGCAACGTTTTGAGACGAAACGTCACACTGTAATGACATAATCTTGACGCATGATTTTCTTTGAGTGCTACAAACACTTTTATTGTGAACCAGAAACTGTCCGTCAGTACAATTTCGTAGATCAATAGTTCCTGTCTACAGCAAACACTAGACATTTTGTTTACAATTTTTGTGATGTAAGAATAAATCATGTGAAAAAATAAAATAAATAGAAATGACCGAGTGTGTTATTAATAGTTTTTATAAATTATATATTAGGCATATAATTTCTGTCTTGCAATATCTCCGACAGACCTTGAATGCAGAAACATCGTCAGTAAACGATGACAACATTATAATCATTTGGTAAACAAAACGAACGATTGTCTTTGACCAGTTTTCTTGTTACTAATCTTTGATTGGGTAACGGAAACGCTGTGGCTGCCAGCTAGATGTGACGGAAAAGTGTGTTGTCAGTCATTGGAAGTAGCAAATAGGCCACATTACTGAAAGAGGCATATTCTCTAAATGTTTACAATTGCCTAAATGTACGTAAAATCGAAAATAAATATGTATTAAGGAAGAACATAATATTATATTGGGAAAAGTCAGTTTAACGACCTAGTCTAAAGGACCTCTATCAATGTTGTTCAGACTATGCCCCTGGGGGTCAAAACTTTACATATAAAAATAAAATTAAAGGAAAAACATCTTGTAAAAGACTGTACGGCATAGAGCTTAGATTTATGTTGTATTGCATTGTGAGAAAGCCCTCTATCAAGCATGCCACTGGACTCATAATTGACCCTACTCCAGGAGTATATACAGACCTGTATAAGGAAATAAGTTAAAATATATTTTTTAAACACCGTAAGGGCTAGAGCTCAGATATTTAGTATGTAGCATCACCTAGTTGCTATTTACCAAGGTTGTTCAAATTATGCCTCGTGGGTCAAAATTAGCGCCGTCGTAGAGCTCACTTGTTTTAAGGACATATACTTTGAAAAGAGTCTCAGAGCTTAGATATGTTTTGTAGAACACTGGTCCTCTGCTTAGATTGTTCAAATTATGCCCCTATCCCGGAACCAAATTTGGCACACCCCAGGGGTAATTATTTTACATAGACACATTTAGGAACAAATTTTAAAATCTACTCAATAATCGCAAGGTCTGGAGCTTAGGTATTTGGTATAAGCTTTGTTTAGTGGCCAGCCCCCTACACTGTCCTAAATTTGCCCCTAAGGTCAAAGTTGGCGCTGTCCTATTAACATACGTTTACATTTTTAGAGCTACATGTTGTTTTGTTTTCTGCGACGCTGTTGCTGACTTTTTATAATAGGTATTTAATACTATGAGTATTTGTATAATGATATAATAATGACATCAAGATGAGCGATGTGTAATATCATAAAGTACCTAGGTGAACGGTATAGGGCCATCATGGCCCTCTTGTTTAAAAATGCATCCAGTTTTAGGGTCTGTCCCTTTAAATATATTTCTATTTATATTCAACTAAATGTAATTGCAAGGTAGCGCAATATAATTTATTTTCTACAATTTATATTGTCACAATTGTCCGTTAGATAAATTATCAATTTAACAAATGACACTAATAAATTTAGAATAAGTGTTCGTAGTTCATTGTGCAATCAAAGAGACATAATGTTTCGTAGTCCTAGGCAACGGTTGTTCATGGAGTATAGAATGTCAATGCAGGATATAATCACTTCTCAATGAAGTAACATTACATGTTTGCAGCTATTCAGTGTTCACACTACCATGTTTATACTATGTTATGTATCTGAACTTCAGATACTGAATAGTTTACTTCTTTTTGGTGGATGTATTGCAATATACGTAGAGTAGTCGTTAAAATGTATAAAGTATGTATGAAATTTGCTGAAATTTCCGTATATTATCCCTTTTCAGATACAATAGCCGATGGGCGAGACAAAAACCGCAAGATGTTTTCATGTACTCTCTGCGGAAAACAGATGACGTCAAAACAGAGCTTGCAACATCATATGCGGCTCCATACCGGAAATTTACCTTTTGAGTGCAACACGTGCCAAAAGCGGTTCAACACAAAATGGAACTTAAAAGCTCATATGATAACTCATATGAAGTAATAATCACAAAAGCAACACATAACATGTACATGATGTCTAAGTACTGTTAGTAAACGGACACTTGTTAAAGAATAGGCGTTAAAAATGCCGATTTTGGCATGGCACGTATGATGTGAATACACAAATTACTGGCAGGAACACGTCCAAATATCAAAAAATTGTATTTCACGATTCTATTGGGACAGCTCCTTCATTCTTAAAGACTTTCATAATATATTTCATGCGGTGTATTTCATTTAAACCTTTGTCGGGTTATATTATTGGTCGGATAATATATTATACCTCTTTATACAAAGTTACGTGCCCCTGGTATACAAAAAAAATATACAATTTCCCCATGTCGATTGTGTTGTTATGCAGGTACTGTTATAGTACTTTCAACTCGTGTGAAAGTTTTCAGCATAATTATATGTAGATTACAGAACATAAATATATAGGTAGATTCCTTTGCAATAAATGTATATGTTAAAAATGTTTCATGTGCTTATTTTCCTCCTTAGTCCAGACGCAAATTGATTGATATTATGTCCTCCATTTAATATTAAGGTAACTCTTGTTGATGTTTTGTATAATGATTTCAGAAAATACCATCTAAAGTCTTGTTTTGTATAATGATTTCAGAAAATACCATCTAAAGTCTTGTTTTGTATAATGATTTCAGATCTTGATAAGCAGATGGCAAGTATTGACAGTCCAACACGGAGGATTGACAGTTTATCACGGAGGATGCACACGTGCACGATGTGCGGGAAACAAATGACTACAAGTTACAGCCTGAGAATGCACATGCGTCTCCATTTCGGAGAGCTTCCGTTCCAGTGTGAAATGTGCAACAAAAGATTCAATACAAAGTGGAATTTAAAGACGCATAGACTGACGCATATGAATTTAAATCAGCGTATACTTAACAGTTCGGATTGACCTCTGAGGTTTGAAAACAAACAAAATCATTTCAGTGTTCATGTCGGAAAGTCGAACAGCTCAGGCATTGTGGAGTATTGTTTAAGTCGAGTTTTTAACGTGAACTGCATTTTGTCTGATTGACCAAATCTTTTGAGGGATTTGAGACATAGCAGACGAGTAGATGTGCATGGATTAAGATTTTTTATCAAAACAAATGCACACCATCGAAGCAATGCTACGGTGTACTAACCTTAATAACAGCTCTAGTGTGATTTATGATGATTTAATATTTTGATAAGGAACACTGTGTCTGCGATATATCACAGTGTCACTGACATGTGTGTATTAACAGAATAAGGACAGACATCCAAACGAGTTAGCCATACACTGCTCCATAAACAAGGATATCTGATATATCGTAGTCTTTAGTCTGAAAATGTCCTATCTACCGATTTGCAAAATACAATATATGAATTAGTCTGATCTTGCTCTATCAACTAAAACTTTCCTTTTGTACATATACGCCATAAAAATGCAGATGCTGCTTATGTATTTTGCTCTTTGTCCACTGATATACGAGGTATATTATGAAATATTCTTGTTATATTAATCTTTTTATCGAACTCACGTTATAAAGTATCATTTCAGTGGGACGTAACAGATAAAAGTTGTGAAAGTTGAAAAGTTCAAATTCATTTTTCTCAAAAGAGTAAAATTGTAGATAGGACATTTTACGAATAAGGCGACGACATGTAAATGAAATGTTGCAATAATTATATTGCTTTTCAAAGTTTATGTTGTGTGTTTTAGACAAGAAATACAAGTTAACTTCTGTTCTGATGAAATAAAAGTGTAAATAAAATATTTTGTCTCATTGAAATGTAGCCGACAGTTGCATTCACTCATTAGTTAGTTGATGTTGTCAGTAACATAGTATCGGTTCGTTAGTTAGAACACAAGAAATTGATTCAATATAGTAATTTCTTTTGTATGTTGTTTTCAGGTGGTGGGTTCGTCTGTAACGTTTGTGGGAAGGAGTTTACGACCCGCGGTAATTTGAAAGTTCATCAGCGGCTACATACAGGGGATAAACCTTTTAAATGTGACGTATGTGAAAGGAGATTCAACACGAAGTGGCACTTGAAAACGCATTATATGAGACATATGATCCAGAATACCTGACGTGACATAGAATAACTCCCAAACATTAAATTGACAGCTTTTAGAAATTAAAAACAGGAGAGTGGAGATATGTGTGTTGCTCTGTTTTACCCATAGTCGGAAAAAGCGCTCACCGTCAAAACTGTTGCAATTTGAGTCATCTGTGGATACGCGCATGCGCATATATATTGCTTATTAAACAGCATGCCAATACACTTTACACACATCGTGTTTATTTATGACTCGGACAACTTTTGTACATGATCTTTTCATTTAAATAATTATTCTACAGAGGCGGAACTCTTGCATGTGAAGATAATGGTGTTGCGTAAAAAAATGAAATAAAGCAATTGTTAAATATAAGCATTTGTTTTCTGTTTTATTTAACTTACGAAACAGTGGACTGTACGGTTTCCTAGCTTTGTCGGAAGAAATTTGTCATATTAGAGCAACTCTCAATGTTTGATTCAATTTATTGGGTCAAAAAAATCATTCATTTTTCAATATCCGTAACGTGGTACGATTTAATCGAATTGAAATGCATGGATAGAAAGTCTCACCGATACAAAGGGATTGTACGGACACTAACAGCATGAACTCCATCCATCCTGCTATATCATTTGAACATACAGTAGAAGATTTATATAAACTTATGTTATTTCAGGGTCAGATGCACATGCCCTTGGCGAATCGGACAATAAACCCAAGAAGACAACGAAAGAACCAGTGAGAGCCGTGTGTTCAATATGTTACAAAACTTTTACCAGGACTTCTAGTCTGAATGTACATTTTAGATTACACACTGGAATACGTCCCTATGAATGTCCGGAATGTGGGAAAAGATTCAACACGGGTTTTAGTTTGAAAGTGCATAAATGTAAAACAGAGACCTAACGGGCTATGGATTAGTAGTGTAACAATGATTTATTAATATGTAAATAAAGAAACGTTAACAATGTGAATATGTAAATGAGCACCTAAATAGATGCCGTATGTAAGTTTAAACATATTTATTCCGAGGATTATATGACAATCGTAATTCTAAAAGATAATGACGGTGGCACTTCCACAGGACTGGATAAAGTCTTATAAATCTCTTTACTGATACTGTATTTTACAATTAATCATATTCCCTACCAATGTTGAAAACTGCTGAAATCTGCCATAAAATTCAAAGAAACTTAAAATCTTAAAGATTGAAAATTAACAACGACGTACAAGTTGTGAAAATTGGTCGTTAATTGGTGCTGAGGTACTGAAATGTATTGTGGTCAGTGGGTTCAAAACCTTAACCGACTATTGATGTATGCGAATACTTTGAATATGTACACACCATTTTTAATCATGTTCCCTTTGGCTCGTATCTTTTAACGGAAAGCAACTACAATTTATGTAATTGTAATTAAAGAATGAAATCTTACATTGAATGGCTTTGTTTTCTTCAGACCGCAATACATTTGTATTATGATGTAGAGTCCATACGAAACATAAATTACTGTTTGCCTCGGTTAATATGCTTTTGTTTCATTCCAGGTCCTGAATTGCTATTTCCAAGTTTCATAGACAGCAACACTAAGAAGCCTTTGAAACAGAGACCGGAAGCTGTGTGCTCTATATGCAATAAAACATTCACGCGGACATCAAGTTTGAATGTACATTTACGATTACACACCGGAAGTCTTCCATTCGAATGCTCGGAATGCGGAAAAAAGTTCAACTCGAAATTCAGTTTGAAAGTACATTTAGTGACGCATGTAAAACAGAGACAGGAAAAGTATTCATAATTTGGACCATTAAAGGTGTAAGATCTGCAGTTGTTTATTGAACATAAACGTCACACTTTCCTCAGATTGTGATAGAAATGAAATTGACAGACTATTTTATTAGTGTCACAACATTAGATGAAATTACGATGCATTGGTGATGTATCAAGTAAGAGTTTCAACTGTCTCGTTTGACTGTGCCGAGGTATTACCGATTGTTCAGTTGGATCCGAGTTTCTCTTAGTACCTGTTTGTGTGATTCTATAGTTGTTAAAAAGTCTAGCAGTTACTGTTGGATATTTGATTAAATATGTTGATACTCAGTTTTCCTGCATTACCTTGCTGTACTAGAACAATTAATTAAACGCCAAGCAGACATTGTTATGTTCTGATATACTTGCAATTAAGCCTGACAATTATTTTCATAACTCGTGTAACAATGTTTCTTTTGGTTAATGACGTCTTCAATGAAAGCATTTAGATTGGACAAAATTTAAACGATAGCAGTTTAGAGTTTACTATGATTAATGATTATAATTACTCATATTTTGAACTTCTTAAAATGCAGACATTTTATTGAATTAACAGTAGTTAAAGGTATCCAATATTCACATATAGCATATCTGGATTGCATTGTTTTTAATATCTCCAAAATTAACATGCAGAATGCACCGTTACTGATCAAATAATTTTGGCATTTTTACCACATGATAGCAAAAGGTTCTGGGAAAAGGTAAATACAGAAGCTATTTCTTTTGGCTTCTATTTCTCTTTACAGAAATTTCTCCATAGCCAATTTTCACAATTCCATTAAGGCTTCATTAAGTACTGGTGTAACTGCAGTTCGCATGTGTCTATAATTTGATATTTGATCTCTGGATATAGTTCAACATTCAGTTAAATTACAAATGACTGGGTTAAAGCTATGTATATAGTGGAGGAAATATACTTTTATACGTCTTGCTGTAACATTTATTTTTCTGTGAATATCTCTTATGTTGTATGTAGTTCATAGCATATAGTGAATAAAGTATGCAACGATTTGATCTTCTTTTTTTTTTTACAAAAGCTCTTGTAAACTTTATAGCTCACATTCCCTCGTGTATTTATTTTATTAGTTAAATTAGTACATACGTTTTGTGTTTGTGGTGACTAGGGTGTTTTAGCGCTAGAATTAGTGATACCAGATTTCTAATTAGGTTATTCATCCGGTTTTTTAAGGTATATTCGCTTCTGGCTTTTAGGATGTTGATGTGGTTTAGTAATTTTGCTGATGTTATGCATATTTTAAATTGCATCTTTTAATTTGTTGCAGGTGCCGTTTCTGGAAGATCTGAATTTGAACAGTCGGTGCTTTTGGCCTTGTACTCGGCCCCAACAATAAATTCCAGAAAACAGTCGCCGGAACAAACAGTTGAGCATGTTGAAGGCTTTCCTAGACATCAGTGTGAATATTGTTCTAAGATATTTGCTAGTGGATTTGCACTTACCATGCATGTCAGAATACATACTGGAGAGAAACCTTTTGAATGTGAAATATGTGGCGCAAAATTTTCAGTAAAGGGAAATATGAAACGACACCAAATAAGCCACCTGAGTAATGCCATCGCATGATACTTCAAACCATATGATTATGTAAATAATGCAACATTATATCTAACTATCAGATATGTTGAAGGTACAAAAGCAGGTGAGAGGAAATAGTTAGTTAGTACTTGGCTAGTTGTAACACTGTAACAACATGTGTCTGACTTTAGTCACTGTGATTATGTTTACAATGACTGCTTTAGATATTGTTTGTAGAATCTGCTGTCCAACATAACTCAATGTACCTTGGGTGTGATTGAATCGTATATGCTGTTAAAAGATCTGAAAATGAGTAAAGAGCAGTTAGAAAAATACTCTTTCGTAGTTGACAAAGTGTATCGAAGACATTTAGGGAATATATACATGTACTTGAAAACATTCAGTTTTATTTTTAGCTCACCTGGCTATGCCAGGGTGAGCTTTTCTGATCGATGATTGTCCGTCGTCCGTCGTCCGTC
>JAUMHA010371478.1:0-13254 GCA_032359765.1 Saxidomus gigantea | reverse complement strand
ACGCAGACGCCGACGCCGACGCTGGGGCGAGTGCAATAGTCTCCTTATTCTTCGAATAGTCGAGCTAAAAACTAGAAATTTGAGGATTGACCCTGAAACTGTTACAAGTCCTTTATTTCATTTAAGTTACTGCAGTTTTGCGATCAACCCTCGAAATATTCTAGTGCAAATAGTGCCTTAATTACCAAAATTCAGTGCAGATGTACTCCTTTAGAGTAATATTACCCTTCATAGTGGCCATCATAATTTTTTCAGAAAGACATTAATCACTGATTTTAACTGCTTGAAAAATGAACATTGCCAAAGTTTAACAAAATGTATGAATCTGTATCACAGTATCAAGCCATACCTTGAAGGGTAATATAACTTTGAAATCTTAGTTCAATTAAATGTATTGGAATGAATAAGATTTTACTTCTGGGTGATGATGATTATACAATGGTGTAGAGTTTACCATTGTAGTAATCTATTCATGATGGCCTTACGCTCGAGTGATTGATTATTGATCATCTATATAGTCAATAGTACTCTTGTTAAATATTGAGTACCTTGCTGCAGCCTCCTGGGAGTTGGTTGTGATCTCTATAGCCAGTTGTACAGACTTCTGTAATGAGTCACGAGTACGCTGGTCAACTGGTTCCACTGACTGAATATCTATACTTGTAACATGGAGATTGTTTTGTTTAAAAACAAACACATCTCGGACTTTATCTTTCTCGTCAAAACCAAACACTGATGATCTGATCACTCTTGCAGAGTTCTGAAAATGGAAGTACAGATCTAAGTAAATGTATAAAAGCTACGTAGGAATTAAATATTTACTCATACCCTGTTGACAGTAAAAGATAATGGCTTTGTGACAAGTGCAGATCATGATCAGCCTGCACATTTATGCACTGTTCTCTATTCAGTCTGTAATTCTATAGATTTGATTTCAACAATAAGTGGTACATGTGCAGTTTGATCATGATCACAACAGTTCGCTACTGATTCAATAAATTTTCCCAAAACCCCCTTTTAAACAATCGATGGTACTGTCCAAATTGATCGGTCACTAACATGGATCTTGTTTTACAATCAATACTTAAGACAAAATACTACAAAGACACGTTCTCATTTTACAGTAAAAACATATGAAATGTAACACCTTTAGATATAAAATTGCCCAAAAACATACAAGTTTTTAAGGAAAAATATAAGAAATTTTTGTTGCATGACTATTTCTAACTGACTGATTACAAGAGTGGCACAGACAGTTTGAATTATAGATATTTAAGGACTTTGTAATTTTGTTTATAGTAATATGAAGTGTGTGATGAATGTTGTTATTAATTTTGGTTCATTTGTATTAGATATATCATTTTAGTACTGATTGTATATGTCTTAAAATGTTTACATTGTGTTGCAACCTTTCAGCAAATACTATGATATATATTAGGTTGTATTTCGTAAGTGCTGATCAATGACAAAATTATTCATGATAATTATTGTCAAAAGAGTAAATGTTACAAAAAGAGAGAAAGAGAAAGAGAGAGATAGAGAGTTGCTAGATTCTTTTTGAAGGCCATATGAAAAAAAGATTTGCTCTGATTTGCTTTGTAACTCTTTACATGTCTTATGTGTAACCTTCACTAAATAAAGATGTTATTATTATTATTATTAAGTTCTATCCATTCTATTTATGATACAAGACATCATGTCATCTCAGTTCCTATTGCAAAGGTGTCAGTAAAACTTGACTTTCTGCAATTAAAAAGCCATTATAATAACATTGCCAATGCAACCCAAATAACCCCACTAAATATCTACAATGGACCTGCCCAAATAATCCCACTAAATATCTACAATGGACCTGCCCATCTATCAATTTAGACTGAATCGTTCAGTGGTAAAGAATGTGCTCATTGCAAATTTACTGACTGAATATTGAACCCAGTGCAGATCATGATCAGACAGCATGGATATGCAAGCAAATCGTTAGTTGCCTTGGTCACAGCAGCAGAATCATGGTCAAGCCAGCAGCATTAAGATTAAAGAAATTTCAGACAAATTAACATATCAAACCAATGAATACGTGCTTCTGTATATACCAGTAGAAAGTTGCTTTGTAAACATGTTTGACGTACAATTTCTGTTACCTCTTATGTGTCAATATTTCAGCCAAAGTGCATCAACACATCATAAACCAAACATTTTTATATCAGTGTGTGCTAGTTCTTTTTTTGAGAGTCAAAAGTGTACTAATACAGAAAACACCACTATAACATAGAAAATACTTTTTGCAACACTGAAATGAACATTAAGCTTTCTAAGAATTATTTACATGAGCCAATTCATGCGGTGTATGCTTTTTTGCTTGCTGTAACCTACTATCCTTTTGTTTTACAAACCTATGACTGTCTGTGTAAAATTCAGTAAATGCCCAGAATGCTTATCTTGTTAAAAAACTGGCATGATACACCAAGTGTGCCTATCTCTACAGACTGTTATATCCTGGGGCACACCTACATGCCAATGTTTAGTTAGTTGCCACACATTACCTTTCAAAAAACTAATTGGCGATCCAAGATATTAACTCCCCTGTGTTTTTATTACTATAAAGTCAGTAGTATTTAATGGTTAAATTTTTAACGTATTTATTCTGTTGTTTTCTTTCATTATTAAGTTCTAGACCCATATATAATTTTCCTGATATAAAATGATATAAACTTTAACCACATTCAGTCCACAAAGAGTACATGATATATTTGTATATTGTGTGTTCCACTTACCCCCTCCATATATTACATGATTTATATAAAGTGTAAAAATTAACATAACAAATGCCACATTTATCTGTTATACAGTAAGCTGAACACAAATTTCAATAGCAAGCAAGAGCCAAAATTATGTAGATGTCACTTTTCCAGACCATGGAAATATACCCAGCAACACTTGCTTATGACTGTGACGCCCAAACCAAACAGGTTAATGGTTATCACACACTTCACCAACAAACATTAGATTTTCAACACTAACTAGACAAAAATATATGTCTCCATCCACACATTTCATCTGATTGTTACTGGTCTCTTACAATGACCTTGAACAGGTATAGAAAATGACCTAAGCATTTGCATACTGCCTATCATTACAATATGGTGAACATTTGTACAAAATTATTTCCATAATCTTTCAAACAGTCGTATAGAGTTACTGAATGGACTTGAAATACATTGTATAGCCACATGACTTGTAATCTGCAAGTATGACCTTGACCTTTAACAGAAACATGTTCTTTGCCCAGAGTCTCAAGCTGCTTTCTGTCAAATAACATAAAACTATTCCTAATCATTCAAGAGATACAAACTGAAAATGAAATAGCCAAGAGAGTGACCTTGACCCTTGAATAAATCTTTATGAAACATGCACCTTGCCAGAGAATCTAAACATCATCATTTTTTTCAAAATTTCTGCAAACAATCATAAAATACTGTCAGGACTCAAAACGGGGCCATAATTATGACTTTAGATCCCTAAAAGTGACCTTCATATTACAAGCAGGCAGAAACTTTCACTACTTGCATCCTCATGATGTACATGACATTTCAGAAATGGTATTCTACATTCTTTCAAGCAGCTGAAAGCTAGAGAAGGGAAACAGAATGTAACCACATGATCTTAAATCCCGAAATGTATTCTCAACTTTGAACCAAACTAACCTACACACTCTGCTCTGTACAGCAGCTTAGAATTGCAAACATTTGACCCCAAGTTATTTCAAAATCCTTCCAGCTTTATAAAACATGCAAAGCAGACATTCATGGCAAAAGCAGTATGTCTTGCAAGCACATATATTGGACTGGGGTATTAGGAGGTGGCATTAAGCAAGGTATGGATGTGGTGAAAAGACATTACACTAGCAAGTCTAGCCACAAAGCGGTAAGTATACCTTATGGAAATCATCAAATGCTACTTGAGCCACTGCCCCTCTAACACGAGAGGCAATTGCTTTACAAGCATCCCCAACAAAATCTGGAACACTGAATAACATTGCAGCCTCTGTTGCATCGTCCTTGTTCGTCACTAGAAAATGCCTGCAATATCAAAAGATTTTGTTAAGTCATTTCATAACATACCTTATGGAAAGCGTCAAAAGCAACTTGTGCAACGGCACCTCTGACTCGAGATGCAATGGCTTTGCAAGCATCTCCTACGAAATCAGGAACACTGAAAAGCTTGGCTGCCTCAGCTATATCATCCTTGTTTATCACATCAAAATGCCTGGAAAAAGCTGGTATGTTAGTTCAAATTGCCTGGAAAAAGCTAGTATGTAATTTCAAAATGCCTGGAAAAGCTTATATGCAAGTTCAAAATGCTTGGAAAAAGCTTGTATGTAAGTTCAAAATGCTTGGAAAAAGCTTGTACATTAGTTCAAAATGCCTAGAAAAGCTTGTTTTAGAGTCAAAATTCTTAGAAAAAAAAACTAGCATATTATAGTTTGCATGCAAAAATACTGCAGGTTATTTCAAAATGCCTGAGAAAAGCCTGATTGTTATTTCAAAGTGTTTTCAAAAGACTTAGTATCTTGCATATTATATCAAAATGCCATGAAAATGCTTGTAAATTATTTCAGAATCCCTGGAAAAAGCTTACTTTTATTTCAATTGCTTGGAAAAACATGCATGCAAATTCTAAATACCTAGAAAAAGTTTGCATGCTATTTCAAAATGTCTAGAAAAATTATGTTTAAAAGTGAATTTGTAGGAACTTGGGTGATACATGCAACCCATAAGTATACTATCCCTCAAAAACAGAATCACAATTACATGAATTCAAAACCATTCCATTCACTCAAACAAAACTGCATCTAACAATGAAGTTAAATAATTCATCACGCATATAACTTTTCCTTCTTTATCAAATGTCTAACATCACTGCATAAAATCAGTAAAATTATATAACATATGATGACATCTTCAAATGCTTTCACTCATATACTTTAAACATTAAAGTCAACCCCCTTTCAATAAATGTGAAAACTATATACATGTTTGACTAAATATGAGCACTGCTGTGCAAATCCCATCATTTTACATTTAAATTTACATAAAATGAAGAAAAGCTGACACTGTTATCACTGCCAAACATTGTTAGGAGTACAAATGCTACAATGTGCCTAAGGCTGTCTGCAATATCTAAGCAATCAGCATGGATCCGCGGGTTCAAGACCTGCTATCAACCTTGTCTCTTGTGAGAAAGTTGGCAGGTTCTTGTGGAGTTCTAGTGCTGGTCCTTTCTAGTTATAACAGATTGGTAAATTGCCCAACTGTAAAAATGACTAAAATACAGTTGAAATGTTCGTTAAACCCATATAATTTATTATACCATACAACCAATGGATCAAAATGCATGGTTGCAGAGGGTAGTCTAGGTCCAACCTCACACATGCCTTATGTTTGTTTTCTCACAGCAGCGCTGGTTTCTGTTTGATAGTCTTGTGAGTGACTACACCTACCAGTTGTATGAGAGCTGCAGTGATAGCCTAGCGTGGTCCGATGTTTCAACAACAATGATATCTGTACAAAAGTCTGGTCCGAGCAGCAGACACAAGGATTTGATTACATTGGGCTTTTTTGGTTTTCCGCCGGAAAGACTGAGTTGAGTGAACTGCTCATCAGGGCCAAGCATCACCAACTCCGGGCCAAACACAACTCTGAAATGAACAAAGAATAATTGTGAAATAAAAAGAACTAAACGACTTCATTCTAGCAGGTAGCACCCCCTTACTTGCAATTTGCTAGTGACTGAATGAAAACTATTTGTATATAAATAATAGTTATAAATGTTCTGTAGCTCAAACTTTTATTATTTACTTAACAACAGGTAAATTCCTTCCAAAAGATACTGTATCCCTCGTAACTTAGAAAAGGATCTTGCGATCTATAATTTATACAATTCAAACCTGCTATGAAATTCTTTTTGCAGTAACTACCTCAATTATCGCCATTTTATCTTTCAGTAAACACATTAAACATTTTAACCATTGATGCTGATGTTATATCTCAAGTAAAATTAAAAAAATTGGTCGCAACTTCTTGTACACTGAAAAAAAATGCTGTGCTGTACACCCAGTATAATTAATTGTTCTTACCTCGCTTTCTTCTCCTTATAATCATAGATCTGCACGGCAGCATTATGTGGTACCCTAAATGTCACAACACGCGTCTTATCTCTGGGCTTCCCGGTATCTGTGGTTCTTCTGTCACCACGGTCAGCCAGTGGATCTTTAGCAGCAGATAGGAGACCCTCTACTGCTGGGGGCAATTCCTTAGCCCACAATTCTTCATCCTGGTTGAGCATGTATGTTTCTCCTGTCACTGCTCTAACCTGAAGTTACCACAATATACATTCTGTAAGATATGCAAATTCTCCAAGCTATTTGTCTATATATCTCTGTTATAAAAGTTCTGAACATCTAAACATTTGAAACCAGTCTAAAATAAATGACTTTTGACTGGTCAATTTAGAGGCTGGACTCACTTCCAATTAATCAGAATCTAAAAGTTTAAGACCAGCTTTTTAACCTGAGACTAAAATTGCTTCAAACAAGAGGCCCAAAAGGGCCAGTACCACTCTACTGGTCTGACTGGACTGTTCTGAGTAAGTTTTGTGAAAATCTTTTGCAATGTAAAGGAATTGCAAGGAAAAGCTAACAGAGGTCACTGTGACTTTGACCCACTGACCCAAAAAACAGTAGGGTTCATCTACTCAGTAAGACCAATCATCCTATGAAGTTTGAAGACTGTGGGTCAAATGAATCTCCAGATATTGAGTGGAAAAGATTTTCAAAGTGCGGGTCACTGTGAACTTGACCTTTGCCCCACTGACCCAAACAACAGTAGGGAGCATCTACTCAGTTAGACCAATCATCCTATGAAGTTTGAAGAATGTCGGTCATAAAGATCTCAAGATATTGAGCAGAAAAGATTTTCAAAGTTTGGGTCAATGTGACCTGGACATTTGACCCACTGACCCCAAAAACGATAAGGATCATCTACATGTTGCAGGGAACCTTCTGAGCAAGTTTGATGAAAGTTGAACGAAAATTGTGACCTGTAGAGTGTAATCAAGGAAACACTATCAGAAGTCATTGTGACCTTGACCTTTGCCCCACTGACCCAAAAAACAATAGGGATCATCTACAAGTTGCAGGGATCCTTATCAGCAAGTTTCATGAAAGCCAAAGAAAATTCGGACCTGAAGAGCATTATCAAGGAAAAGTTTACGGACAGACAGATTGATGAATTACGGACAAACCACCATGGCTACTTCATCCAGTGGAGCTAAAAACAGTTGCTTTCGAGATGACAAAAGGTCCTAGCATGGTATTAAGAAACTATGTATACCTTTCCAGTTTTTACATCTCTGACATAGATACCCTCATTCTCATCAAGAGGTATGGCCTGTCTCTTCATCACTACCTCCACCTGGACAGGGGGAACGTATTCTTCAGGTCCTCGGATCATCCAGCGATCTCCAGGCTTCCTGTCGTCCTCCTACAAAATGTATAAAAGTAGCAAATTCTTTTATCTGCTCGAGTACTGACATGATGCAAGGTGTCAATCAATGAAGTGATTTAGACAACAATCAAAATTTTATTTTATCAGCAACAAAATAATTTAATATGTGAATGTGGAAAACAGGAGAAAGACTTTTTTGTCATACTATGACATCAACAAAAGGGGTCTGAATATTGCATCAGTGATCACTGATGTCAAGTTTATTAAAAGTATTCAACAAGCAGGCCAATAAAATGCTGTTTGTTTTTCAGTTCTTCATGGTAATCCTATTTTTCAGAAATTTCAGTATTACATCATCATTAAAAACAAACATTTCTTTATTATGTTATTCAAGCAGAGTTTTGCAAGCAAAATCAAGTAAAATTTCATGTTTTTCACACAAATGGTTTCCAGACTGAGCAAACATCACTTACCCCATCTTTAAAGCTCTCATTAGCCCTGAGGATCAACCCCTCATCTTCGCCAAGGATGTAAACATTCTGAATACCTCTCTCTAGCCGCTCTCCAGGCATCAAGAAGAACGACTTCTCGCCCTGCAAAAGGATAGAATGTATATAAACTTCAGTGATACTGCAACTATACATCTCTAAAGACTATTTTGTTAGTATTATCAAAGGAGATCTTATCTTCAAAATTCATCATGATCATAAAAAATTGAAATAAGTTGCTTGCTTAATTAAAGAGATGCGTCTTTCCGCTTCCTTTTATCTTAATTTAAATTGTTTTCAAACTGGTGGGAGGGTGATTTGAGGGTAGTGGTACAACAGTCCGGTTTTACCACTCAGTGAACCCATGGAGGATTCAGGCCTATTTCAGTTCTGACCACATCTCCAAATAGGTAAAACTGCAGTCTTTGTTAAAAATTGACATTAAAAAATAAAAGACTGCAATAAACTTCATAACATCATTGTTAGATAAACTCCTGTAAGTGATACAATAATACAGCATACATATGTATACCTTAACAAGCTTCTTCCTGCCGAGCTGTGGTCTGCCCTTCTCATCAACAGGGTCCAGGATCACACAGTAATGTCTGTTACTTAGGGGTGTAATGTTCACTACTCCAACAACCTGTAAACAAAAGAATCACAAATGTGGCATTTCTCTTGCAATCCTTCTTTTCTTTAAATTAAGCTTCATCTAAAGGTGCAAACAGCATCAACATAAACTCATGGTAATATCTTTAGAAACAAAAAGTTGTCCCATCACTTCTTAGGTCCGATGATTTTCTTTGCATTGCATGATGCAAAACAAACATAAATCACCGCACAGAGACAGCTTTACTTTGAATAACCTCAACAGCACTGTAAAATAGTCCAAATTAGTAGATTGTAACCAAAATATGTATTATTTATTTATTGTATGTCGTGTTAAGCACTGTATCAAATTAATGATTATGCAATATTTTACCTCTTCATACACATTTGGAATGTGTGTTTCTGTCATGTCCATGGTGATAAGCCATTCTTCACCATTTTTACGTGTTACTCCGAAATCATCTTTAAATGTCCTCAATGACCTCATGTGCAAGGCCTTCTTCTCTGTGAGGACATAAGCATTAACAATGTCTACAACTTCCTCATAAGCCCCGGGTAAGTATGCACCAGTCTTTTTGGCCTCCCATTCTTCCCCTGTGACACGAGCATTGCCTTCCCGATCAATACATTCTTTACGAGCACGAAGCCTGATGGCCTGGTTGGGTTTGATGACAGTGGCCCGCACCGTCTCTTCTACAACAACTTCTTTTCTAGGAATATATGTACCTGGAAATAAAATGATAATGTTCAGCACATGTGATCCCTGTACTCATCTTTTTTGTTTTTACAACTGATTCATCTGCATGTGTGCACGAGTACTTCATTTTTCATGTACACTTAGAATAGTTTTGTGTCCAGTCAGCACTTGATTTCTACTTTCCAGTTGACTTTAAAATGTTTTTTTACTTAAATTCAGAGAAACCTTTCCAGCATTTTTAAAAGGTGAGCCAAGTACTTTCTTCAGCAAAATAACTTTTACTTAACAAAGAACTAAGGAGTTATTTACCAGGTCCTTCAAAAAGCCATTCATCGCCAGCAGTTCTCTTCTCTCCAGTATCATCTTCAAAATCTAGTATTGCACGTAGTCTAAGGGCTGCATTAGGGGCCACCACTTTAAGTGGTGTAACAGCCTAGAATTCATAATAAAGATAGCTATATATTACAAAAATAATTTCTAAAATTCTTGAAGTTTTCAAGTTAAATGTATGATGTAACATGTTCAAATGTATCATGATATTAAATATTCTGTTAATTCAAATGCCTGTGTATCTGTATGATGAAACTAACAAGTTAACAAGGAAATATTTTTGCAAGTAAGGAAGATGTCAGAAATCAGAGTCTTTCCCTTTACTTTCCTGTTATTCAGTATACATCAAATTGAGAAACAACTTCAAGATGCAGTCAAACTCAATGTAATATGATACAACAATTTATAATCAAGTATTATAATATCATGTTCTCTGAAAGGCCTATAATTAATTACCTGTTTATCAGTAGTATTAACTCACAAAATAAAATGTTTGTCAAGTAAGGCAGAAATAAATAACTTGTATTTGCTTAATATAAATTAACTTAAATCTGATCTGTGGTTGTTAGAATATTAAGGAAAAGCTTCAAGATATAGTCAAACCCGTCTCAATCAGACAGGCAAAGGGGCAATCAAAAGGGAGCTACCTAATGCTTGTGTATTTGATATAAATGGTCCAATTGGGCTACAACAGTATTAGCCATTTAAGACAGGTGACTGCTGAATTGAGATGGCAACTATCAAAGGTTGATCTGTATGTTTGTACAGGCATACATGTGTTAATTAAAAACCTGTTGAGCAGCCTTTTTTCAAATTGTCCAATCCAGGATATTAATGAAAATGACCTGTGCTTAAATACCACATGCTTTAAGATCCAAACCTCTCTTGGTCCACTAAGTGGTTTTTATAGACAAGTTTTACTGTATTTACCTGTTTCAGAACCTCTCCTGGGTAGAGAGGGAAGGGGTCCTGGGCAAGTCTAATCTCCTGGTCAGCATGGAGCAGCTTTACTTGACCACTTTTATCTATCACAACACTGTCATCTTTGTCCCTGAGGGCTGGGTTCTCGATGACACAGTAATGCCTAGGTGGTACTGTGATCATCTTCTCAGGGCCAACCACCACCCTGTAACAAATTTCACAAGGTATTTATTAAAACTGACACTTTACAAAAACAAATCACATTTATTTCTGCATCAGTTTGTTTTTCCTTGAGGCATATACATCTAACACCAATCCTGTTTCAGCTGTATGTCATTTTATACAGGTGGTAATTAATTTAGAGACTTAGCCACCTTTAACTTCTCAGTAGCTGATTTTGGACAGTTGTTGTTCAATGCATGTAGCAGGATTCTGGATTTCAGCATGAAACTTAAAAAATTTGATTTTTTTTCCTTCATAAAAAAATGAAAAGCATTTGCAATATCTGAAAATTTTCTAATGGCTCACTACTAGTATCATGCCATCTTCATAATAATGTTTTGGTCAAATTTTTAATTGAGAAATTAAACGTTACACAATCATACAGTTGCTTAAAGCTCAGAATCCTAATTGTTTTAAATTGTACTGTTATAGCAGCAGATTTTTTTTTAGACTATTATCCTTACCTTTCATTGTCTTGTCTAATGTATGTCTGCGGACCGACTTCCAACCTCGTAACATTCTTGTTCTGGTCAAGAACATGAATGTAATAGTATGGGGGAATTCGGAACAAAGATTCTGCTTCCTTTCTAGTTGCCATGGTTACAGTTTACTAAAAATAGACAAAAAATATATCTGTTGTTTTTATTTCATTTTGATACAGTAGTTGTACAAATTACTCCATTTCAGAACAGCATGGTTAAGCTGATAAAGAAAGAAATATACTATTTAAAATAAACTTCAAGCTGCGAGGTCACAACAAATAATACTTATCAATAAATCCTTTACATATTTTAACACCAACCAATCAGTAACTGTCTAAATCATGAAGAACTATCCGCAAATCAATAACACAAGTGGTCAGAGAAATCCACTATGTCTACATATAATACATAATATATACAGATCAATACATTCTTTACAAAACTGGACTTCAAAGGTTGATTTGCTGTTACTATAACATCTAGTATTACTTAAAAGCTAACCTGGCTGACAAACTGATGCAAGTAACTCTAGTATCAGTACTGATTGTTTCAACACATGTACATACCTGTTTGTTACAGTAATCTTTTAACTAAATCTTGGTGGGTTAATACATGCTACTAAATAAACACACAAACCTTCACTTATTATGTCCCACCTGTCCTGTGTGTACTAAATAAAACTGAACAGCTGAATGTCTATCTTACCTAGTTGGGGCATGCTTCAACAGATCTTAATAATTAACAGTCTATCCTACCATAAATATTGACCCATTTTGTATTGATTTCAGTCTGCTTATTTTAGAAAATAGCTTGTCAAGGTTATCTTAATGTATTATAGTTTCCCACAAGAGAAAGACACATTAAATAATTTTTTCCATATAAATTGTCTCTGGACAGTCAAACCTGTCTACAACAGCCAGTCAAAGATTGCACCACAAGTGGTCTCTGAAAGATGACTGCTTAAAACGGGTGTGTTTTATACAAATATGGACAACGGGGATAAATGAGTATTGGCTGCCTGATTGGAGGTTGCTTAATTGACATGACCATTTACACAGGTCCAATTGTATTATAATGCAGATTTTTATTTACAAAAGATACACAGAAATAGGTCAACTGTGTTCAGTCAGTCCCATCTGTACTTTTAACTGAGGTACTAGACTACAATGGTTGATAATAGATAATAAATTGTAAACCACATTATATGTTGCAGCTGTTAAACTATATAGGGTTGAACCTGTGTTCATGGCCATGCACCTTGCTTAATTAGCCACCTGTCTAAAGCAGACAAATACTGACAAACCTTTACTGGCAATTAAATATTCACCAACTACTTGAACTAATAGCATAATAATTTATACCCTACACAAGTCATTATTAATCCAATTTTTTTGTTATGATACTGTTACCATGGTTACTGTAAATTACAAAATAATGTAACAACTATGAATAAAAGTCATAATATATCTTCCTTTGCTTAAATTGAGGTTTCTTACATTTGTCATACAAATGGTATGCCAACAACTAGTTCAGAAGTGGACAGATGTATTTACTACATCATCCTGCTTATTAAATATAGTTTTTTTCACAATTTCTTTCTATATAAGGTGATGTATAAAAAAAGTATTTTCAAAGTAATTTATCTACAGTATGTAAACTGCTTAAAGCAAAAGTATTTAGTGTCCTCAAGAATTTACTGACCATGCTGACTATTATTCTGAAGTTGTGAATGTGGTTAGTTATTCTTTTTTGTTTACAAAGTTTTTTGTAACATCATAGTCAAAATCTCTTGGGGGAATAACAGTCTATAACCATGATTTTTTTTTAATCAAGGAGGCATCAGTAGACTGCTGAATTGTTTTCTGGCCAACACGCATTTAGGCCCGTGTTCAATTTGCCCACATGGAAGTAGGTTTTCCAGTCAGACAGTCAGACTGGTGACTGAGTGAGCTTACAACTTTTCATAACTCATAATCTTGAACAAATTATAAGCTAGCTCTAAC
>JAUMHA010371456.1:0-13258 GCA_032359765.1 Saxidomus gigantea | reverse complement strand
GTTGTACAAAGATGTATATAGGAAAACCTTTTTGGCATATAACATTGTCTAGTAACCTTCCACCAGGCAAGTGGACTTGTACTAAGGTGAGCGATATAGCGTCATCTTGGCCCTCTTGTTTTTCATGTTACGTTCATTGAGGATATTATTTATTTTTGGAGAATAACATCTGATAGATCTAGGGTGTGCCAATTTGATTATGTTTTGCATGTTATGAGATGTACGTTTAGCTAGAGTAATCACTGAAGGTGATCCATACCCTCTGCCACAATGCACTCTTTATTCAAATAACATCGATTTCTTTTACCTTTTAAGGGAAGGGTTCGGGTCCAGACAGATTATCACATTAAAGGAAATGGTGGGAAGCATAAATGTCATATATGTAGTTGTATAATATTTCCATAACTGCAGGCATGTTTTCTTCAGTGAAAGTTGAAATAAGACATTTAATCGTAATTTTAAAAGTGTTTTTAGCAAAAAGCCAACGTGAGCACGCGGCTTTATTTCTGATTATTTTTCTGTTGCACATAATATAATATATATTTAAAAAAAACTTTGCCCGCGCGGATAACGCGCTATACGGCAAAATCCGTAAACTTTGTCGAAAAAATTCACTACGTTTTTGGTTTCGGACTACATGTTTTCGCAGACATAATGGTTTTGTAATGCATCAAACACAGCAAAATTGCTCCTACCAAATAAAAGCTGTTGTCAAATTAATGTACACTTGAAAAAAGTGAAATCGTCAGTATATTGAAATTATAATAGAAAAACGACCAATTTTCATCAGAAAAACGGGCGCCGACAGGTGGCGCTTTTTACACGAACGTTTAAGCGTAATAGGAAATAAGAATTTTATTTTTAGAAAATATAGATTGATGTGGATCTTTACCTGGGCCAAATTTCGTACTTTTCCGTCTACTTTTTGAATTCTGGTCCTAATGGTCCGCAACTACCTTAAAGGGTGCCTTGCAGAGTAAATTTCTCAGTTCATAAAATGAAATGCATTCTACTTGTCATTTCATTGGCGGTAGAAAAGTTACAAGCGAGCTTAACGCCGAAAAAAGATGTATCCGTTCATTAACAGTATCTAAATAAAAAAATACGTTTTAAGGCCATCAGTACTGCATTGCTTACTATCGAATAATATATGGACCGTACATGAATCACAAGAATCACATTGGTATTTTATATTTGCGCCTCTAAGCCTTTGCAGTTAATTACAAGTTGTGGATTGAATATGTCTGAATGAATCTGGCGTGAGTCATGCAGAATTAACTTATATGTATGCATACGACGAGAAAACGAAAACAGAAAGTTGGACGGCACAGCGTCCATAAATTAATATCACAGTGCAGGAGAACCCTAGGGCTTTCGGCTTTTCGACAAGGTACTGCATGAGTTAAATCAGTAACTTTCAAGTTAACAACAGATACATTCAGAATTTATGAAAAATTGCTTTAACGCAATCTTTCTTTAGATAAGGTAGTGTTTTAAGCTCGCCTGACCACCTCTTATTAAACCAATAGGCAAATTTCGATGAAACTTCCTTGCACGAATTTCTATCAAACCTGTTTAAACAACTCAATTCTTTGCAGAACTCTGATCTTCAACGATGATTTCCATTGGAAAAACTTAAAAAAATTTTCTATAAAACCACAATGCATAGATATCTGATAGTTTGCATGTTGCATTGCCTAGTGAACAACTACAAAGATTATTCAAATCATGGTCTCCGGGTCAAAATTGACATACCGCAAGGCACAAAACTTAAATATTAGGCAAATATCATTGCCTAGTGGTCCTGTACCAAGATTGTTCAAACTAAATTCCTATGACCCCGAGTCACTTGACTTACTGACCAACTTTCTTGATTTTGAAGCTACAACAATGACATTTGAACTATATGGATAGTTTTCAACTTTATCTTGGCTGACCTTAACATTGACCTGCTGTTTTTTTTATTTTTCTTTTACCTTGTTTACGGTAATGTAGATTTTAACTTCAATATAGGCTGACATTTACCTACTCACTTACTTTCTTGTTTTTGTACATCAATGAAATTTGAACTCAGAAGATAGTTTTTGCTTGCAGAATTTTGACATTAACATATTGACTTATTTTCTTCTTGTTTGAGGCTAGTCTGTGTCATTTGGACCATATTTACAATTTTTGTGTAGATTTCAACTTCGACATTGGCTGACCTTGACCATTGGCCTAGGTTTTGTTTTATGAAATAAACTTTTGACTATTTGTAAAGTTTTGCAAACTAATTTTCAAAATGCCTTTGATTGACCTTGATTATGATATCTTTAAAACTACTTTCTTCTTTTCAAAGTGCAATGATAGTCAGGTGAGGGATATAGTGCCATCATTGACCTCTTATTTAAAACTTGTATCCGGTTCAGACTATATATAACTATCAACGAGCGTGTATCATTTACATTATCGTTAACATTTGAAAAGAAATATCATTGGATAAATAGGAGCAAGTGCTAAGGTAGAAACAAATAGTTTTTAAATCTGAGTTTATTAAACTTTATTTCAGTTACAACTCTAACGCTAGAGTTTGTTAATTTAGATTAAACTAATTTTATCAAATGTGTTATGTTTGACTTAATAATTGTTGTAGAAGTGTTTTTAAACATCCCGATATGATAGACATAGAAGTATACTAACTCAGTTATATAAAACCCCAAGAGCACTGTATCTTTAAAGGCTAAACAATGAAAATGTAACCTATATCTACATGCTTGCATTGATAACTTGTTTACAAAATAACAAGTTCAAAAATTAATTTTTCATTCAAGTGAACTCAAATTTGAATCTTTTTGTATTCTGTTTGCTATGTTCTTTCATCAATTATGTGGTGCACAATTTGAATTTAAATGTAGTAGTCATTATTTCGTAGTCAATTCCTTGAATATTCGACACTTATGTAGAAAATGGCCAGTTAGTGCAACGTAACCTGGTGACATTGTTTTGGCTTTAGTTCGTCAAGTTGCTGAAATAATTTTCAGGTTTTAAAATAAATAAAAAGTTAGATAGACAGATAAATAAATAAATAAGATAATAAATGAACAATAAATAAATAATAAATAGATAAATACTAGAACATGTCCACAACGCTCAAGCATCCCAGGATTATATATGAAGATATTTTGATCGTACCAGTCACAGATAAGCATAATTTGCATCATTTACAATGAACTTCTGAATTCAAGATAATGTACAATGTAACTTCAATATTTGTTCACCTTAAGTTTACAAATTAACACTTTTCTTTGCATTTCTTTTAATTATTAACACGCCATTGAATGAAATAATTTGTAAGTAATAGCAGTTTTGTTTTCATCGATTGAGAAATTTGCTTAATTCCCAAGTCAACAGTGCTAGTGTCTTATTACATATTCAAATAATGTTTTCGAAGATTTGTGGTGTTTAGTGTTTCGGATTGTTCAAATTTCGTTTTACAGACTATAATTATTTTCTTTCGATTTTATATATTAATTCCCACGTGTCGAGTTATTCAAGGGAATACAAATTTTAGAAATATTCTCCAAAACCGAAAGGATCAGAGCTTAGATCTTTAGTAAGACGCATCATCGTGTGACCCTCTACCAAGATTAATGAAATATGTCAAAATTGACCCCGCCCCATTATTAATGGTTCTTACATAGGCTTAAATAAGAAATACCATGAACACCACAATGCTTACAGCGACATTGCCCTTGATCTACTGCTTTTAAAGCTACATCAAAGAAATTAACAGGTTATGTCAGAAATTATTTCTTTAGACACTGATCGCATTATTCTGCATCTCTTTGACCAAATATGCATTAATTTGATTTGGAAACTCTTCAGTTGCTATTTTAGATGTGCTAAGTCGTTGTTGTATCTAAGTTTCTGTAAAAAAATGTCCCGTTTTATTTTCCTTAACTAGACAATTCTGTCCTTCAAACTGTCAAGCTGAATTATGTGGACAGGCTGAAGAACAAACCGGGTGTTCCAGTTTCTTTTGTTCTTTCAACCAGCAAGAGGCACAGTTGTGTTGTGCTAATCTGAATTTACCCTTGGCTACTTAGGAATGTACACTTATTTCGCTGATCGGCCGAACAAAACCAGACATTATCTTCCTCATTTTTTTGGTTTGATTTACCAGGAGATTTTTATTACCCGTATAACCTTAAGCATTGGGGTTTTGATCATAACTCTTGTAGTGGGGATTTGCGTTATTCTAAATGCGATTTCTAAGTAATTGAACTTGTCTGACCAAGGCTTTTCGCCCAGTTCAATTTCTCTTAAAACCGTAGTGTAATAAGATTGTAACACTACAAACTGGTAAGTAGAACTGAGATACACGATACGTTTGAGCAAATTGAACGACCATTTCTCTCCTCTGGCTTGGTATTAACGTCAGATATAATTTCTAATTCACCTACAACAAACAAGGTAATGGATCAATCCTGAAAAGATACATGTTTGTTAACAAATGCATATCTTAACTGTGAATACCGTTGAGAATTTTTAACTTTGTCGGAAGCTTTAAAGGGTACCGAAAGGCAGAAAATTCGACTGCGAAATGAAACCTGTCATTTTATTTTATTTCCGATAATGCGTTTAAATTTGGTCAACTGCTTTTTAATGATTTACTTAATATTAATTGAAATTGCGTGATTTCAATCCGGTTTACGGACGTCGCCATTGATAGCTTAAGCCAAGTTGCGCCTGCGCTAAATTAACCGGATGTGACGTCGTAGTGCTAAATGTAAATTACGGAAGTGACTGCTACATGCAAGATCGATCGCTACAACTTCGTGGATTATTATACAAATTATATATGGATGAAACGTTAAAAAACTTTTTCATATATATTGTTTCTTATTTCCATGTCTTAGCGATGTTTACATCAAGGTTTTTCATAAAAAAAATCTTGAAAATGATTTTTTAATGACGTCTGGTGTACAATTATGCACGATAAGAAAAGACAAAAAGTGTTTTTTAAATTCTGCCTTTGTAAAACTTATGTAAACTATTTGTAACAAAATTTTAACAAAACAATCATACAGATCTAGATTTCCCTACGTGCACAACTAGATCAAGTTTTTTTCTCGTGTGTCTGTAAAAGCTCGCCGAAACACATCTTATACGGAGTGTCAGGTTGAAACTTTTGTCACAAAATTAATTTTATTTCAGGACCATATGATATAATTTAAGACACATATATCTATTTGTTTTCTTGATGTATAATCATTGCTGGCATTTATATTCAAAATCATTTCCTAAAATCATGTATACAGTACAGTAGATTCTATATGTGTGAAACATAGGCATACTTACATGTGTTGAGAACACTGAATGCTGAGATCATCTTTAAAAACTTTCCAATAATTTACTCTATCAATAAAATCAAATTAAACAAACAATATCTCATTTTGGCAACGTTGCCATGGTAAATAATTAGCGTGGATCTAGCCGTTGAAGGAATTTCAGTGGATCTAGCCCAAGGGCATAAGTCACAATAAAGGATGCGATATGATTTTGTGTTAATTGGTGACACCCTACCAGTAGTTTAACTGGTCACACATTATTGCACATTGCTTCTATGGAATTAAGTGGTCACTGATCAATTTTATTTGATAATTACATAATAATATGCAGAGCGGTCTAATTAAAATTATGCACACTTGTTTTGTGTGAACGAGGTAACATATGAACTAACTTATCAATGTGATTCAAACGAACACGATATTTAATGAATGAAACATAAGATATTTATACATTTTTGTCACTAACTTAAAAGTTTGATAAAGTCTGCATAAACACACGCTCAACTCAAATATCAATTGGTTATCTTACGCATATACAACTCGGTAAACAGTCATTCCGCAAAACAAATATATCCACCAACCCTACAAATGATCAGAAAATACATAATTTGAACTGATGATAATGACAGGGAATACATCAAGGGGTTTCTATGAGTGAAATTGGACACGTATCTAGGAAAATACCGTAACTGTAATTATAATGAAATGCCAGGAAAAGGAACTTTTAAAGACAAGCAAATATCAAAAGCATTTCTCAAAAGTAGCAGTCATTAATTAAATATTTTAGATCCTTAAAATAATTCAAATTCAACATCAATATGTGCCGACATTGACCTCAATCGACTGCCTAGTTTTCTTTCTTAAAACCACAGAAGTGAAGTTTGAACAATATTTACAATTTTGGATTTCAACTTTGACCTTGGCTGACCTTGACCTTTAGCCTAGTTTTTGTTTTGAAAAAATTTGGACTATTTGTTTAGTTTCGTAGTAATTTCCAAAATTCCTGTGACTGACCTTGAATATGAAATTTTGTTCTTCTTTCTTGTTTAAGAAGGGAGTTGGGCTGTTTTACTTGTATAACATATGAATAATATATAGACACGTACTTGAATCACATACATATAATTATATACACCAATATCATAGTGCAAGCGAGTCCCAGGGCCTTCGGCTTTTGATTAAATCAATAACTTTCAAGTAAATAACGGAGACATTTTGAATTTATGACAAAACTCGTTCGAACAAGGGAGCGTTTTCAGCTCCCCCGGCCACCTCCTATTAAACTACTGGGCAAATTTCAACGAAACTTCTCAGGTTTGTTCCTTGAATGAATCTCTATCAAGCTTGTTTAAACAATTCAGTTTTTTTTTCATGTTAATTTCAACGTCAACATTGGCTGACATTCGCCCACTAACCCACTTTCATGTTTTGGAGCTACAACAATGAAATTTGAACTCTATGGAAAGTTTTGCATGCATATTGTCACCCTGACCTTGTTCTACTGACATATTGCCTGTTTTTAAGGCTACATCAATGTCATTTGGACCATGTATACAGTTTTGCATGTAGATTTCAACTTCGACAATCACAAGTCCCATAGGTGGTCTTAATAGCGGGGTATTACTGTACACTGTTTGCTTACCTTAAGTTTACAAAAATTTGCAAATATAAACACACCGGTGAATGAGTTAATTTGTAATCAACAGAAGTTTGTTTTTATCGATTGAGAAAAATGCATGAATTATTTTGCTAAATTCCTAAGCCAATTTCCCAGAAAAAACAGTGCTAGTGTCTTATTTCATATTTGAAGTATTGTCGTTTCTGAATCATGTTTAGAGTCTCGGATGGTTACTGACGTTACTTTCTTCCGATTTGATATATCATCGCCTCACCCTCGATTTTACACGGAATTACAAATCTTCTTCGCACAGAGCTTAGATCTTTGCTTAGTCGCATCATATTATGGACCTCTGCCAAGATCGACCAAATCATGACCAACATCTCAAAATTGATCCCGCCCCTTTTAAATAGCATCGTTAAAACCACAATGCTTACAGCTTTGATATTTGACAGATAGCATTGCCTAATGGTCCTCTACAAAAAGTGTTCAAATCCTGACCCCCGGTCAACATCGACACCGCCTATACATTGTATAGGAAATTCTCTCAGACAACAATACCAAGAGCTTAGATATTTGGATTGTAGCACTGCTTAGTAGTCCTCTACCAAGATTATTCCTATCACATTCCTTGGGTCCTTTTGGCATCGCCCCGGGGTCACTTGACCTACTTACCTCCTTTATTGTTTATTAAGCTCCAGCAATGAAATTTGAACTATATGAATAATTTTGCATGCATATTTCAACTTTGACATTGGCGACCTTGTCCCTGACCTACTGACCCTCTTTGTTTTAAAGCTACATCAATGATATTGTGACTATGTATACAGTTTTGCATGTAGATTGCAACTTCAATATTTGCTGACATTTACCTTGACATACTGACCTACTTCCTTTTTTTGAAGCTAAAGAAGTGAAGTTTGAACCATTTTTAGATGCATATTTTAACTTTGACTTTGGTTGACCTTGACCTTTGGCCTAGTTTTTGCTTTTCAAGCTAGAGAAATGACTATTTTTTAGTTTTGTAAATTGATCTAAAAAATTCCTATGACTTACCTTGAAAATGATCTTTTGACCAACATTCTTGTTTAAAATGATACTAAAGGACCGATATAGACGGTCATGGTCCTCTTGTTTTAAATGCTTAACCTCTTTAGTTTTTGTTTTATTTAGAAGCATACGTCTCGTTCGTTTCCACCATTTCCAGTACTTTGGTATTGATAAATGTAACTTTTCTATTTAAAAAAGATTAATTCAGTTGTTAGACAAGAACGTCCTTGGACGAGTTTAAATAAATTATAGATGCAGCTAATAATAGTTGGAATTATTTACAGCCTGCATACACAGATCAGATAACTGATGTTGAAGTATTAGACAGTATATATTATAATCAGGAATGTAATGACATATTCACATAAGGTAAAATACAGTAAGCGTGCAAACATCCTATGCAAATATATTCTCCGTACGTAATTAACTACGATAGTTGGTTTCGTTTTCGGTTGTAATTGTTTTAATTCAGTTGCCCTATTTTAGTTGAAAGGTTTGTTTGTACTTGATATAGGAACCTTAAAAGACTGAGTGAAATTAATTTCAGGCAGCTGCAAGGTTTATACCCGATTGTATCTAACAAATTCATACAACAGAGAAATAATTCCCGGGACGGAATTTCTGAATCAGTTAACTATTACTGTTGTTGTCTATGTAAAAGGTTTATTACTCAATTCAGAATACTAGTGGCTTAGCTGACTACAGAAGTATCGAATGATGTTCATGTTAATGTATTTCTTATTTGCCACAGACTCTCATACATCAAAGATGAAGCTGATCGCATTCTTCACGACTGTCATTCTTACCACATGTATAGCCACAGGCCCTTGTTCCAAACAAGGTTTGAAACATTTTACTTTCGTCAAATCTAACAACATTATTATTGTCATTTTGGTGTTTTGGTAATGGTTCAGTATTTGTGTTTGTTTTATTGGCTTGTCTCATGTCTTAACAATTATCTTATTGTTTAAAATTACCCGCGTTCTTTTAAAATCTCCCTTGAAAATAAGCTTCATCGGTTTGTCACTCTCGTCATACCTAGTGAAAACTGTGCAAACAATAAATGTTTTTATTAATTGAGCGACCTATTTTTAACATGTATGAACAAAAACTGCAATGTTTTCTGATATAAAATTGTACACTTAGAGTTCAGTAATAGATAATAATGCATTTTGCAAACGTTTTTCCATACAGGAGGCTGTCAAGATGACTGTGGCATGGTAGGAAAATGGAAAAATGAGTTAGGATCTATCCTCATATTTAAATCGTGCCAGAAAGGCCAAATTGATGGCCTATACTATACAGCCGTCGGCATTGCTTCCAATTACTACGTGCTTACAGGAAGATACACACTCTCCGGTCCAAATAGTGACGTGGCGGAACTCGGCTGGGTTGTGTCCTGGAATAACAAGAAGTATGGGAACTCTAATTCAACAACATCTTGGAACGGGATATATTACGCCGAGGAAAAAAAGATTTATACACAATGGATCCTCACTAGATATGTAGAGCAAAAAGATCTCTGGAGTTCAAGCATGATTAATCATGACTAATTTAAACGACTTTATTAGTTATGAACAGATATGGACACTTGTATACAATTAAAATATTTTTTAGCGTGATGAATGGAAAATCAGATAATCAAACTCATAATTCACATATGTTAAGTGTATTTTTCTGTACTTTGATGATGGAATATTAAATTAAAGGTGTTTTTATCTCAAAATAATGCATAGGTAGCTTTTAGCTGAGACTAAATGTATGAAATATGCTTTGCTTATCTATTATTTTGAAAATTAAATTATGTAATCATACTATCTTATACTTTAATGATACAAAAGAGATTTTCTGTGAAATGACAAAATTGATACTAAAAGTATTTAAAGAAATTGTGAAAAGCTTATGATGACTCTTGTACTAGAAGAAGTGTTTGATTTGAGCCTCGAAACTATAATGTACCATATTCATATTAGTGTCAGGTATAGAAGAACTATTTTTAATTGAATTCTGAAAATGGAGTTTATACACTCAAAAATACAAGTTAATGAACATGTAGAAAGGTGTATAAGGCTTATTTAATAATGAATATTGTTGATAAGGTTTACTTTCCAAAATCTAGCTTTTAAAATAAATATTTTTGCACCGATTTTGATAAATTGTCTGTAGGTGTTGCAAATAAGATTTCCGTGCACTCAATCTCATTGTCCTTCAATTCGTCATTATATCCGCTTCCGTAAGCACTTGAACTGTTAAATATTATAAAGTTTCTTCGCATATTTTATACAAGATAGCGTTTTAAATTATGCTGTACTTTTGCTGCTTATTATGTTTAAAATAGTATATAAAGCGATAGTTTCTAATACATGCACTAAAGTGTAGTTTTCGCACAGCAACATTTTCTCTGGCCAGTAAGTTCTTTTATTTGGAACACATCGGAGGCCCTTTGTGTGGGTTATTGGAAAATATTCAAATATAGGAAAAGCCGCACTAAATGGTTGCGCAGATTTTAAATTACTTTCTACTTACTGTTGATAATGTTTATGAATTACACAGGTTACCTGGTTTGACAGGTGATCCATATCTTTTTTACAGTACCACGGCTTCATTTTTCACGTCAGTTAACAGCAATAGATTATATTGTTAAGTTATTACACCCAGCCAATGGCGGAGGAATATTGTTTTGGCGTTATCCGTCAGTCCGTCCGTCCGGTGCCATAACTTAGGAACCAGTGGAACATAAACTACGTACACAATAGCATAATGCCTCAGCGCACGTGCTTCTTCCGTCAAGATTGGTTTAGTATTTCCTGAATTATTGCCCTTTAATTGTAATTTTCTTCTATATTTAATATGAAAACATTAAAATTTATTTCTCTGCAACCGGTTATCAAAATGTAATTGGCTCAAATAATTTATTGATCACTCTTTCTAATATCCACACCCTATCCTTGGATAAAAAAATGAAGCCTTCAAGGGGGTGCAGCACTTATTGAAACATAAGACTTTTTGTTTTCTGGAACTCTCTGATTTAATTTAACTTACAAGAATAGTTCTGTTTGACTGTTAAATGCAGAAACAAGAATTACCCCTCAGAGATGAGGCCCCAATAGGGTGGTGAAATTTCAAAAATACTTTTTTTCTGAAAAGGCTTGTCAGTAATTGATTTTTATCTTGATTTTGTTTAATACAAAACATTAATTTGGGTTAAGCTGGGTTTTTACAGAGATGATGCTTTTAAGGGGATGTAGTGCTTTTCTCACATGATTATTCTATATAAAAACTTAAGAATTTTTGTTGTCTAATACTAGTAGTACTGATTTAATTTAACTTACAACAACTAAGTTCTTTGTGACTGTAAATTGAAGAATAAAATTATCTATCCCAGAAATTTTGTTCTGAAACAGACAGACCAATACACTTTCCAGTTGTTCTTTTTCAGTCATTTGTTTCATTTAGCGGGGGATATAAATTCACCGAATTTGCTTGTTATTTCAACGTTTAACCTTAATAGTAACAGTATCTTTATTGTATACATACAGAGATGCATTGTTTTAGTACTGTGTATACTTTGTTTTATCACAGCAAACCGAGTTGTCTATTTCATGATTGATTCAGCATTTTATCATCTAACTTTGCACTTTTGTTTGCCCCGCGTAGCAGTTTATACACTTAAACCATCCGCCTACAACTTAAACAACATTTAAACCAAGTCAGCATTTTACTATGGCCGGGCACAAGCTTGAGCTCATCTTAACTGTTCCACACAACCGCTTTGCTGTGATATGATTATTATTATATCGTTTTCGTGAATGGAAGAATAAATGATAGCTTTTGAAAATATGCATTATGCAATAAAGAATCTAGCTTCACTATAATTGTAGTTTTTCTTATACCAGTTAAGGCGAAAAATAGCTGAAGCTCTCAGGCAGTTTTCACCACTTGAGCAGCACAGTAAATGCCGGGTTTATATCTAAGAATGTTAACGATTTGCTTATAAACATATTGCCATAGTGTTCCCGTGATTATAGTTACCTATGCAACAACAGATTTTATTCACATCGAAATACGTCTAAACACGATAAGCATTATGCCGAATGTAGAATCGTCATGTATAAAGATACCATCATCATGTGATGAACTTATAACGAGCCCCTGCAACCTCCGCTAGCCAATCTTCATCAGCAGTAGCAATAGCAGCATTATTTTCGTCACCATCGGGCGTAGCTGGACAAAAACAATTTATAGGCACGCAGATTATAGGGGATATGGGGGCCTGCTACCCCGAAAAAATGAGTTTCTTTATCGCCACAGCTGCATTCTTTGGGCATATCTTGACGAAAAAATAAAGTCACGTAGTCAGTGTCACGGTAAAACGAATTTATTTACGTGCATTTGCTCATAAAAATCTTAACAAGAATTAAAATTTGCATTCCCAAATTTTATGAGAATACATAACCGAACAAAAACGGTTTATCATCCTTAGGATTATTCTAGAAATAAAGCTGGAGAGAACAACAGGTGAAATCTTTCAAGAGAAAGTATATCTTCGCAAAGTAACTGCGACCTCGTGTTTGCTTAAGCTCAAACTAAAATGTTTTCTAACATTGACATATATAGAAAAACATTTAAAAATCTTTTTCTCCGAAACCATAAGGTCAAGAGCTAAATATTCAGTGTGTAACAGCAGTGTCTATTTGACCTCTTCAAAGTTTGTTCAAATCATTCCCCCGGGGTCAAAATATACCCTGCCCGGGGGTATAGGAAAAACTTTATAAATCTTCTCTTCTAAAACCACAAGGCCTAGACCTTAGATATATGGTATGTTACATTGACTAATGGTCCTCTACCAACTTTGTTCAAATCATGCCCCTGGGGTCAAAATTGACCACATTCGCCAGGCAAGTGCACTGGTACTCATATGACCGACATAAGGCTATCGTGGCCCTCTTGTTTATATTGTTATATGTTATCATGCTGGTTTAACCAATAAATGCAAATTTATAATTTGAGACTAATTGCTACATCACAAGGTGTTAAGACTTCTATACAAAAACATTCAATCAACCGTGGAGGCATAAACCATGAATTTCACATTTATCTAAATTATATCACTGTGGGGAATCACGTGACTTTGTTATTATAGACTTCACGGACAATGGCGGATGATAAACACCGGTAAGTGTCTGATTTTCGTACTTTTTCGTTCATATTACTTTCCACACATATTGATGATGTTCAAGACATATCCTATACCCTGGCC
>JAUMHA010371444.1:1160-24006 GCA_032359765.1 Saxidomus gigantea | reverse complement strand
TACCAAACCTAACACTGCATTTTATAACCCAATGCTATACAACCTCACTTAGGCTACCATCCTTTCCAAGAAAGTTGTAGATAACAATGATCCATAATGCAGGAAATTAATGCTTGGAAATGTGTTCATGGTGTTTAAGTATTCCCATGGCTGTAAGGCATTGTTTACTGTATAATGTTTGGTGTAGGTGAAAATAAAATGTTTACAAAAAACTTACAACAAACGGCTGTCAGGAGTCATTATAGTTTGCTAGAAATGAGACAACATAAGATTACTGTCAGCTTCACCGATTTTAAGATAGTGTAGGAGTATTAGTGTCTGGAAGACGGAAAATACCAACAATACTGTAAGTCCCAAACCAGTCATAAGCCAGGTTTTAGGGATGTTTGGTCAGTCCATCCTCAATTCTGTTACAGCAATTTTCACAATAATTTCACTCTGTTGTTGCCTATAACAAGAGCTTGTATTATACAAAGAAAGTGGCAGGCTGCCTCCAAGGAGTAGGTCACACCTCAAAACCTATAACATATGTATATACTTTGTATCAGTTCTGAAACTTCTACAATGTCATACATAAACCAATTTTAAACTGCAGATGTTTGTAAAACAATTATGCCCAGGGCCTGACTGCAGCAAATAAGTCAATTAGTTGTTTTGCAATAATGGTCACTGTGACTGACCTGTTGACTTTAAAATCAATATGGGTCATATACTTGTCATGACCAACAAACCTACTAATTTTGAGGACACTAGGCCAAAGTATTCTCTAGTTATTGATCAGACAAGTTTGTTTGTGTGTTAAAGGTCACCATTACATTGACCTTTAACCTACTGACCTCAAAATCACTAGAAATTGATAGGACAAGTTTTTTCAGTTGACCTTTACCATTCACTTAAAAATGTAGAAGGGTCATCTACTGGTCATAAATGTTACTACAGCATACTATTAATAATACTTCTAAATTAAGTGTAAATCAAAGTCTCTTTTGTAAACCTTTCTTGTTGTGCAAACTTCAATGTATACCTCATTCAGCAAAGTTCAATTACGATTCAGGATGTGTAACTCGTGACACGCAGTGACATTCTCTCTTGTTTAAAACAACCGTCTTGTCACTAGATATACTCCGCTCCCTCCTTAACACTTATAATGAAGAAATAATATAGCTACAAATGTTTCCTTTAAAGGTCTTTTTGAAGATGATCGTCTCTTACTTGCTATGCAAATTACATTTAAATTTACATATGAAATAAAGTATCTGCCTCATAACTGTCTATGGGTGTTGTTCTGGTATTTACATACAAGAAACATATTGCTAAGGTATGATATAAAGTTATTTCAATATTCAGCGTTTCAAAAGTTTATTGCTTAACTACCCTTATACTCCAAATTCCTATGATACGGCCATTTAGCACTGATTCCTATGATACGGCCATTTAGCACTGATTCTTTCATTAAATTTCCTGTTAACTGTTTAGTTATACTTTTTAAAAGAAAAGTGACTCTCTAGTTCATTTCTAGGGGGGGAAATGGTACTTCTGCTTAATGGTTAAGTAAAGTATAGTACCCTTGCAAAGTTTAGGAGTTGGCACGGAGGAAAAGTTGGTCACAGAGTGTATTCACTGAATGGTATATCACTACTACCTTGAGGGGAATTCACAACATCTAGGAAAGAAAACACTGTCTTTCATATCAGAATTTCATGCAAGGTGATTATTATACAATAACACCCTCTGTAGCTGGCTGCAATGTTGTACCTCTTAAGGCTTACCCCGTTGGCAGTAAATGATTCTGCCTGCAACCAGTGCAGATCATGATCAACCTACAGATCTATGTAGTTTATCATGATCATCCTGCACATCTATGTAGTCTTATCATGATCAACCTGCACATCTATGTAGTCTTATCATGATCAACTTGCACATCTATGTAGTCTTATCATGATCAACCTGCACATCTATGTAGCCTTATCATGATCAACCTGTACATCTATGTAGTCTTATCATGATCTGCACTTTTAACTATTCAGTCATTCAGCTATTCTTGTATTGAAGTCACACAAAAAAAGTATAAAATATATTTTCTTGTCTTAATATCAGGCGTATGAAAGCCCAAAAGTGGGGGGTTGGAGCTTATAGTCGCCTCTTTGTCCTTCCCTGTGTCTGACTGTCCGTCGGGATACTTGTTGAAAAGTGTTGAAGGGACAATAACAGTGTTGCAGGGAGAATAACATCTCTCTTTAAATAAAAAACTTGTCCAGTGCATAACTTGAACAGTACGTAAGGTAAAGAGCTGATAATTCACACATTATTAGAGGTCATTGAGCAGAAGTGCAGTGACCAAGAACCAAAACTCTAGCTAACCTCATTTTAGAATTATCTCCCTGTATGATTGTCCTTAGCATGTAAGGGATTCAGTAGTTTTTTTACTCACAGAGATTGAGGAGTGGGAGTGCTGTGGCCAAGAACCATAACTCTAGCTTAACCCATTTTTGAAGTATCTCTCTTTATGTAATTTACTTTTCTACAACATGACTTGAATAGTGTGTCACCTGGACTGAGATGAAATTTCAAACATTGATAGAAGCCATTACTAGAGAGTGTAGTGACTAAGAACCATAACTCTAGCTGCCCCCAATCTATAATTATCTCCTATTATGTGAAATTGGGTGTGTCCAAAACGTAATTAAAAAACCATGGAACTGATTTATTTTATATTACACTCAGTGATAGAAGATATTTAGAGAAAGTGCAGTGTCTATTATAACCTTAACTCTACCTTAACTCATTTTGAATGATCTCGCATTATGATGTGAAATTATGCTTGTACTGAATAATTAATAGCTCAAAACTGTTCAACAGATTTACTTGCTAGGAGTTAAAAGGAGTATCTATGAGGCATAGAGTTAATTAACACATTGCAAGAGAAAATTGAAAGGAAGTGTACTGTTCAAGAATTATAATTGTTTTGTTTATCTGTGCCTTTGAGTGAATTATGTCCCTTTATTTTTTATTTTTGTTTTCCTTTGATTTAGAAAAGAGTGATATACCAGTTAGTATATCACTGTGTGGAGTTTAGATGCATAATAACCTAATCACGAAGGCCACAGGCCTGAGTGATTAACTACGAAGCATCTTAACGACAATCAGTTATTAACTAACCGGTATATCACTGAAAAGTAAAATATATTTCCATTCAAACACGTTAATTTAAACAAATAAAATGTTGGAAGGGGTACTATTTACTGGATTTACATAAACTCACTGCTTCGAACTTGCAGCATTCCCTGCAGTCCGTGGAATTTTGACTGTTCTTTTTTACTCGTCCATTAAAACACTCTTCGTATAGAATTTAGATGTTGCTGATATTACAGGCGATATCGAAAGTACATGTATAGTAAACACTTCATTCATAATAATGTCAATCCAAGTGTGTTAATGCATGCACACTCTTAGATGTTGTGTGAAAACTACGCAGGAGGGAATTTCAGCAACCAAAAATAGTTCTATACTTTGTAAGGTATATCATGTACATGTATATAGGAGAAATTTTCAATAGTGTAAGTACCAGTTTCAGTGACCCTAAGAATACTTCTGGCAGAATTACCAAATCTTTTGAAGAGGCCACATTCTCTTTATTTTGTTTGTATACGTGCTTATTAGGTCCACCACCCTTGGGTGAGGTATATATGCGGTACGACCTGAAAACATTCTCTTTATGGATAACTATTGTGTTATCTGTCTTTAATCTGTGTGATATAGAATAATTTAAAAGTGGAAAATATTTCAATGGAATATAATGTTTTTTTTTATCTCAAGCACTTGTTTTGCATAACAGATACTCAGCCACCCCCTACTTCATTTCTAAACTAATGAAAAAAAAAGCGGTAATTGGCATTTGCTCAAAGTTTACTTTCACAAACTGAACCCCCCCCCCCCCCCGCGAGTGATCCTTTATTTAAATGAACATATTCTTTATAATGGTTACATGGCATATAACTACTAGTTATATCGGCATCCAGTCAGTCACATCAAAAACAAAAATATATTGAAATTATGCTTTTGACAACAGATCTTCATCTCAACTTGAAAGTGTTATAAATTTATAAGAAAATAGCCTCAAAAGTGGCGTTACTATGGAAATATCAACTTCAAGATTAAACTGTCTGTTAGCACCTTTTCTTCCAATATGATGAAACCTAAAATAGTTTAGTTCAATGACAAAACATGTTTATACACTGGGCTTCTGTACAAAATTAGCTTTTAAATTAACACTATGTTTATAGTTTGTCCTTGTTATGGCCAATTCAATCCCATAAATTGTTGTGAAGATGTTTAGTGCCAAATATAAATATATTTTAGAACCACAACAGCCAACTCCATAGACAGCAAAATGGCAAATTTTCAAGGTCTTATGTTTAGGTTGTGTAACACTAGTTTTTAAGATATCTTGCAACTTTCTCTTGCACAAGTCTAAAATCAGTTTCGTAACAAAGCAAGGGCCTCCCCTAGGCCATGTTCAAGGTCACAATAACTCCATTGTAGGAAAAACTTTGAAACATTTTGTAAGAAAAAAAACAAAAACGAACACTTTTCCTTTCTTTCGATGTATTTTTATTTTTATTTTCTCCTATAAAATTTTCAATCAATAGACAAGTTCAGTTATAACAATAATGATGAGAACATTCATTAATTTACAAATCTATTTGCACAATAGACAACTTGTAAGCCACATATTTCTAATGCTACTGTGTTATAGGTATATGCCATTTGTGTACAGTCATATATACAACCCATATAATCCACACTCGCATCTGTACTAAAGGGCACCAATAGGCCATCGGCTTACCTTCCATATCACACCATTAACATATCCTACGCAGTCCCAGGCACAGTTGGTTTGGGGGTATGGGATGTGTAAAGTGTGCTTATTTTTATTAGGTGGGTGGTGACATTGAATGAAATGGTAGTTTACCAAAAGTTGAGATTTTACTTTATATGTGGTTAATAACCTGCTATTTGCATAGTGATTCAAACCTATTGTGATTTTATAATAAACTTGAAACTTAACAGTGACCCCCTACCAATATATGCTAAACTGGGCTGATGTAAGCTGACAACTGGATACCCTGTAGAATATTTACAATCTCTCTAACAGTTATTCAATCATTACACATCAAATATACATCATGACATTTTCTATCACCACGGTACTTGTCGTTAGCACATTTGTATGCATCAATCAGAGCCTATTTACTACATAGTAACACAGAAAACATGACCTGTCTGTCCTGTAGAAATATTCACCTTCAACACTAACCATGTACATGTATTTCTGTTACAACTTTGTTAGCACATTTTTATATTTTAGAGAATGAAATTCCTTTAACACTGTAAGTTAGTCTTACAAAATGTAATGTCTTAGTTACTCCACAGGTGGAAAAAACTTCACCCATCTTTTATTTCCAATTTCTTCCTCTCTTAGAGATTCTATAAATACATATTTTAAATAGATAGCAACTCTATAAAAGTAAATTAAGCATTAATTCACTAAAGCAAATATTTATCTCTCTTTTGTTTTGCTTTAAGGCCACATATTGCACAGTCTTTATTTTCTCCATTACTGAGATTGTTCCCTATACATCTTGTACAAGTGTTTTAAATACGAAGTCACCCTGTAAGGCCAGCAAGACATTCAGAAATGTAACAAGTCAAAACAATACTGATTCAACATGCACCAAGTGTTACCTTTCAGAGGTAAAATTACAAAACTGGTTTCTGAAACCAGTCTAAAATCTCTGACTTTTCATTGCTCTGTTTCAAAAATGATCTCACTTCTATCCAATCAGAAGCCAGATATCTAAGACTGGTTTAAGAGAAGAAGTTCTGTAATGTCAATACCTTATCACTGTCACTTATGAGACATAACAACTGAAAACAATAACAATAAACACATATGTAACAGGTTACAGTCACTAGCTTCAATGCACTAAAATAACGAGCGTGTAAAAAGTCTAAAGGCATTCTGCCTGTTCTTGTATTTGTGCCAGGTTATACAGATAAGTAAATAGCCACATCATAGTTTCCTAAAAGATATAGTCAATTCATTGTACACAAATAATGCCCAAAAATCCTATGTTAATCTGTAAGTTAACAGAATGTGACTGAAGTCAGTGAATCATATGCATCAGTGGAAACTGATAAATCAATGAATAATGGAATGAAAAGTAATAAAAAGAACGGATGGGCAAATCTTTTTTATGTTTCAAAAAGGGAGATAATAGATTATAGAACCTGGAAATTGACAGCAATGTCCATCACCTTTATGGTGATTAATCAGCTACTATGTCGTTAATATCCCTTTGATTCATTGCAATTGAATAAATTTATACATCCAGGTTTGAAGTGAAACTGTTTTTAACAGCCCTATAGTCTAACATAAATCATACTGCATCATGCAGTGAATAATCCTTCATCTCATGCCTGCATATAGCCAATTTATTTTACATGTTTTAAGTGAGAGTTACAAAGTACATAAATAAACTGCAGCTTAAATCAGTAGTGCCACATTTTCTTGTTTTCATACATGGTAGTTAGCCCTGCAGTCATTGGCACATTTTACTCCACATATCTTGTGTCATCCTCTTTCACCTTGTAGAATACTAACAAACTTGTCATACTCCTTAAAATTATAATAAATAAACCAACTCCCGATTTTTAAAAAATCCACTAAATATACCAGGAAGTTTCCCGGGGAAACCCCTGATTCTGGAACTGTCTCTGTTTAACAGATCAGCAGTCATAACATACATCAAGTAGACATTGAAATAGCACTGGTATGCCAACCTCATGTAAAACCTGTCAGACTGTTCGGATTTTTAACAGTTTACTCTTTATGATGTATCTGGCTTTCATTGTTCAGGTCTACCTGCATGATCTTGGAAAAGCAAGGAGAACTATTGTTGATCTTTAGACTTAGTGAGTATGTGGGTATATGTAGTGCAGTTGTGAATTCCAGGGATTATAACAGCATTACACAAAGAACCCACATCTTTGAATACTTTTAACATTCCATATAAGACTGTACGTGCAAGTTAGAACACAAACTGGTCCCCACTGTAAGTAAGGAAACACTTAACCCCGGCTCTGCTAAATTTCTATACTGATTGTTTTCATTTGGATGGAACAATTAACTGCTCAAAAGGATGTTCACTGGTGATTCATTACATGAAGAGCAAACAAAGTAGATCATAATATAAATGCATAGATGTGCAAGTTGATCATGGTCTGCAATTGCTGAAACTACAAATCAGTTCCCATCACCAGGGCTAGAGTTAAACTGATTTTATATTCACATTTTTTTTTGTGGTGAAGGTCATAGTAAAAATGAATTTCTAATTCCTTCTCATATAGAACTTAAAAGTTTTACGTTTGTTGCTTTTTAAAGTTTCCAACTTATCAAGCCTGTGTGAAGCAGAAGTAACTTGGCAACCTACTTAACTGCTCATGTTTCACATCACAAAAAAATGTGACAAGCACTGTTTATGGCACATAACAAATTATTCTGTGAAACAGATCAATGTTTCATTAAGAAATAATTCTACCTCTAACTGTTCTCATACATGATGACTAAACCCAAATTGTTTAAACCCCTAATCTATTACTATAATAAACAACACCAAAACTATCACCACTATCAGCAGATGTAATAAACGAGGTAGTGTGCACCGAACATTTCTCTTTTTTTTTCTCATAAGAATTCTGTAAATGCTGGTCACAATGTCATAACCACAGAAACAACAACCGTAAAGATTTCAACTAGTATTCAATGGCATGATATAACAACCTTGCAAGTACAGTATGTTAAAATTCTGAATTACAAATGTCTATATTTTCAAGTTCTTGAATTTCACTCAACTTTATGTTCAAGTTAAATCTGACATGAACTATTTGTCCTGCAGTGAAATAAAAAGTTCACAGTGCATGCATGAAACTTTAGCAAACAAACAATGTAGCTAGCAATTCAGTTGAAAAAAATAAATAGTAAATTTATACAAATTTTACATGTTTTGACACAAAAAAAATGTATTTTCTAAATGATATGAAAATCTTCGTTTATGCCATGTCCCTCAAAACCGATCTTGCACAAGAATGCATGTAACTTCTGATGAATGATTTACAACATTCAGAAAATAGTCCACAGTGAAACAGGAAATGAGACTCATCTCTGTAGCAGAAATGGAAGGAAAGACTACTCTCATGATCTACATGAAGTTACTTCCCTTGTTGTTGCTGACTCTCCTCTTGGGAGGTGAAGACAGGTTTCCCATACCTTAATAATGAAGAGCTAGTTTTTCTGAATGGATGTGATTTTATCACAATTTACTGGCACAATGGTCCATAAACATGACATCACAATCTTGTTTTGTGTTTCCATTATACACTCACCAAAGACTTTTGGCACAAGTACCTAACACTAACTATGCAATATTTGATGTGTACTGAATAAGTTTCTATCCATCAGTCGCTGCGTCTAATAGTTCTGATTCATATGTAGATAAACAGGTTCACGACTATAAATAGTGTCTAAAGAGGCTCGCACCGGGTACAGTAACCGAATGTCCAGGGTTGGATTGTGGTCCTTTAATGATTCTTGCTGATAATTAAGAACTAACTGCATCAATGACGGATGCTTGAAAAACGGTTCAGCAAATCCGTAGCCAGTCTTTTTGTGAAGTATTTTGCAATGTCCTATAGTACCCTGGCATCTGAAATATCAATAAAGGGATTGTATTATAAATTGACAGAATATGAACTGACACTGGATTAATGTAGATAAATGAACATGGACTTTTATTTTAAATTCTTGTGATGCTTTTCTCATTCAAACTTATTGTAATTCAGTGTCTAGACTAACATAAAACAGAACTGGGACTGCAATCTGATTCCAGAAAGCCTAAAAATTTATAGAAATTTAAACATTTTGACAGAATACAATGTACTTACGAGATAGATAGCACAAAGACATCGCCCTCCTCATGTTTAGGTCTTATTAGGAAAGTACCATCGGGCTTATCAGTGAGCAGTGCCTCAGCTTCGTGTCTGTTACAGTCGATAAACCAAGTGTCTTTGTTTTGGTGGGGCAACACCTGCGCATCGTATGATGACACACCATCTGTATCCTTCTCTTCTAGAATGCTGTCTAGTTCAGATGCCGGAACTTTTTTGTCTATCAACCATCTGCAATATTACAATATACAATGACTTTAAGATCTCATAGCCTGAAACCAGGACCAAATCTGAACAATAGCCCGTTAAATACTTTAACAGAGCAGAAACTTATTACTGAGGTCTTGGTAAAATACTGATAAAGAACAGGAGGTTAGGCTGGATAAAAAACACATTTTATTTAAAGAAAACGGAGCACTGTTCTTACTGTTACAGAATACTGGTAATTAAGCTTGTGACTACAAAATAGTAATTTAGGCTATGGCCGAAAAATACACTATACACAGGGGGATCAGAAACACAGTACTAGTTTGCTTTGGCTTTTAACTGAACCAGTAAAATTTTGTCAAGGCTAACCTTGAAAACTCAAATATACTGTCAATGAATATTCGAAGTTTAACCATTTCATGCTCAGTCCCCGAAATACAGTAAAATTGGTACAAGTTAAAAGAATAACTTCATCTAGATAGCTTAGTTGTTTAATTAAAAATACTGAAGCACAGAGTCAGTGTGACCTCTGCAAGGAACCAGCACTTGTGTTTATAACCTAAAGTTTGAAACCCATATTACCTTAAGACTTAGCAACCTTTCAAACTATAGCTCCAAAGTTTATATTATGCCCCAAAAAACATATGGTCAGGTAAATTCAACGGTAAATTTCCTTAGCAGTCAAATATTCTACATTTGTGAGTCTGATGCAACAACATGATTTGAAATGTTATACGAATTTCTGCAGTGCCAATATGAGAAATACAATTCTGATCACAAGTGGGACTAAAATTAGCACAGTTATGTAATCATCACATGTTTTGTTGAAAAAGAGAAAGTGAGATAGACAGTCTGTTACATAACCAATCTGTAAAGGAACTGCAGCTCAGATCAATAACTATGCTAATTTATGTGAAAAATAAGCCGTATGTCGCGGTTTCCGTAAAATATGCCAATATGAAAAAATAATGCTTCTGGCTGATTTTGTCTCATTTAGAGCAAAAATGTCAACTCTGTTCTAAAAGGTAACAGGAAACTTCTTGATGATTTCCTACAGCTGCTAACCTCGTAGACTGATCTGAATGTAACCCAAAACCAGGGATCAATGCCTAACAAGTGCTAGATGATGTAGTGTATGTCTATCAGGAACTAAGTTAATTGAATGAGTGTGAAGTGATAAAGGTAACACTCTATGAACCAATACAGTAAATTCACACCTGACTTAAATAAGATACCATATTTTCTTACTGGTTTATATATGATACCTATGTCAGAAACTATGACAAAAACCACAAAACAATACGGGTAGCAACCAGTGACTTACTTTTTCAGCTGATCTCTCTGTCGGCTAAGCCGTTTTATTTCCGGTTTAAGGCTGTTCATTTCACTAATCAATGCCCTATTATGCTGAGTTTTACGTTTTATATCCACTTCAAGCTGACTTTTATTCTCCATTATACTCATCAGACGGCCCTTCAGTAATTCAAAGTTCTCATCCAGTCTGTAAAATAAATCAGGTCAAATGGAATTAAAACAATTTACTGGAACTGTCTAGACACAAACTTGTTTAAAGCAACTCATAAGAATGAAGATGCAAATGGGATTTAATGGACCCTTTTCTGATAGCACTCAAGAAGACTAACACCATACATGAAGTGGTCGGAGGGTACATGTTTTTCTTATTCTTTATACATACTTTATAACTTCATTAATTTCAAGTGCAACTAAAGCAAATTAATCTAGAGAATACGTTAAACAGAAATTACATTCCATTACCTCTGTATTTCATGAGGCCCCGCCTCAACGTGGAAACGTTTGTGTAGTTCCATCTGTTCTTCAAACACGGCAATAGTTTCCTTGAATGCATCGAGAGCCTGATGTTTTAACTGCAGATCCAGCTGAGTTTTAGAGTGCTCATCGTACAAGGAGTCATACTCTAGTTCCTTCACCTGAAAATCTTTGTTGATTTGCCGGAGACGGGACTTCTCTTGTTGTATATCATCAGATGGTGCATTATCCTGAAAGAAATTCAAACATGTTATCAATTGAACACGTCACGAGACATTTTACCTTTACGCAAATTGTGACAACAGCAAATAAGACTATAAAGTAAATTATATCCATTAAGTTCTAAATTATAGCGAGACAACATCGTGTTGCTTACAAGAGAAGGCAACTCCGGGCCAGTAAATTCTAAAACTTTCTGAAGTTCCAGCTTACAATCTTCAAGCATTAAGTGAACATTATTAGATATTATGTAAAGGCTGTAAATATCTCTTTACATGAAACATCAGTTAGAGTAACTTGCAAATGTGTATAACATGTACTTACCACTGCTCTACTATGGCACACTGGGTACAGTAACTTAATGTCTAATGTCCGATTATATATTGCCAGTGAATATTGCTTGTAATATTGAATTAAATCCACAACAGAGTCACTTGTTAAAGGCTCAACAAATCCGTATTTTCCATCCCTATGATATATTTTTATAAGTTTGTTAGCACCGCCTTTTCTTAGTGTTAACGTGTAATCACCAGGAGTCGAAGCATCGCGAACAAGGAAAGTGCCGTCTGGCTTATCACGCAGAAGTTCATTCACTTCCTCCCGAGATATTGTGCCCCAGTACCACTCTGCTTCTTTAAGCTGATCTTGCGGGGACATTGTGTTGTGTTTGATCGACGAAGGATGTAAATCTTCGACGATTTTCGGGCGGGGTGGGATAGGTGGAGGTGAGGGAGGCGTTGATTCACCCCAACTACCATTACGTAGCAACTCCTCAAAAATGTCTATATGCAATTTGGTGTTTTCAACAATTTCTCTGTGGAAAAGAAAGAATTTTTTAAATCGTGAATAACTTTCATAGCATTTACTTTTAAAACAACAGTTAATTTATTCTGGTTCCTTATTAAAGTACATTAAATTTTGCTCAATATACAATATGTGAATACTTGATAGTGTATACATACATCATAATGAATCTATAAAATTTACACATCAGAATTACTTCCAAAAAAACTTGCCTTAATTTTACAAAATGGATTTCAATCTGAAGAAATATTTAAGAGCAGTATAACTCAGTATAAGCAAGTTCCTTACATTATTTTCTCCCATGGCGGTCTTAACAAAATGTGACAGAAAACATGTGACAGTTTATCCAGGCCGTCTTCCATTCCTGAATCGTGCTGGATACGCCACAATCGTATGAAGTGAGCCATGAGGTAGCGCAATGTTGACTTGTGTGAAGGCGGCATTTGTTCTACCAGCTCCAGGAGCTTTTTCACCAACTCAGCATTCTCGGTTATATTTTCTATCGAATAAAAATTAACAATTAATTTCGGACATACATAACAGTAAAATATTACCTAAAATTATTTGTGTGCTTAACAACATTAACAACAACAAAAACAAATCCTTCTACTGAGGAAACATTTCTTTCAGGCTTATAAACACAGCAGGTGGAGGTGGGGTGTCATTAGCTGTCAGTTTTGATACAGGAAAATGTAGATTATCAAAATTTTAACTCAACACATTTCCTTTCTTTATACTGGTACGTAACTCGGTTAACTGGTGAATTTTTTCATACAATTTAAAACCAACATCATAACCCACATTCCTAGAAAATAGCCTAAAAAAATACTTTAAACTTGACGTGATAAACATCATGTTTATATATGATTGGTAGTGGTGTATTGAAATCTACCACAAAGTGATATCTGCGCTCATTTAAAACTGACAGCAAGTTCCTCATTGGTTAACCACAATACCTGGTGTGCAGTGACTATCTACCAATATAACGATACAGTAATTGAGGAATAGATGGATCTATTATCAATCTATCAAGTATAATATGAAAGGCATATAAATTTTTATTGTAATAAATATGGACAACAATGAATCAGTAATTTTCACAGATATATGCACAACGAAGCCTCAACCTATTTGTGTTATGCTCATGTTTCAGTTATTTCAGAAAATCAATGACCTACTTCTATCTGGATTGAAATATTTCAGTTTTGCAAAGCTTTCAAAATGTCTTCTGCATCGTTAATAAGCAATGCAGAAAGAGGCATTTAAAAACTTACTGAAACAAGTGAAAGATGTACTTACTTGCAGCATCTATGAAGAGACTGTACATTTCTACTGGTATCACGGGGTTAGGTAATTCACGCAGATATTTCTTCAGTGCTCCAGCCACACAGTGTACATTGAAATTATCCAAATTGAGTTGATTCATATCACTAACTGTAATGGGGTAAAAAAAATCATTCAATTTTATAGGCATAATCTATTGTTTCTTCTCTTTTGTAACCACATTTTTTAATAATTCTTTTTATTTCTCAATAAAATGATATTTATACATACATCTCTAGAAGGTAATTAAAACTTGTGCAAGGAAAAGATAGAGAAAGAGGGTCTAAAATTTTACAAAAAGCCCTTTTGACTGCGTATTCTCTGAAATCAATTTCAGACATTCTACTATGAGAACTTTGAGATCATATAAAACAGGAGCAAGTTTTTTTTTTAAATCAAATGTTCGGTAACACTTTTGCAGTCCAGACAATTCAAGAAGTATATATCACTCATGCTTGTATTCAAGAATGCTGTACCAAAAAGTGGGGGAAAACTCTCACAAAAATCTTTTTCTTGAATTAAAAATCTACCACTGCATTTGGATTTGCTTTGTTGTTATCGGTGCAAATTCAGTATGTGGGTACATATGTTTAATATCAAACCGCGAATTGGGAGAAATGCTATCTGGATAATCATGAGAAAATTCCACCAAGTTTTATTTTCTGCACAGGAACAGATTCTCTACAAAAACTTTAGATTATCATGTTTCACAGTCACTGACTTTTATTTGAGAAGTGTGGGCGTACAATGTGAAGGAGCGTCCACTAATTCTGCAACACATCATGCGCTGCACTGTAACGTTTGTCGCTTATAATTCTTTGGGGGAATCTCGGCAATTTTTTAAACCATATTTACAAAAAAATTGAGGGAAGGTCATTTGAATCAATTTCAACTAATACCATTCAGATGACATTACAAAATTTTCTAACTGACCCTTATACCTATGGTACAATAAGTCGGCTTGAAAACATGCGTCTTCCTTAATCTTAATCAATTCTGTAATATGCTACAAAATAAATCCATGACTAACGATGTTTCTATGGTTACTGGCACAGTGTGCTTGTTTTACATAGCCAAGGCATTACAAGAACAAACAAGGTAATTTAATGGTGGAAATGAATGAAAAACCAAAAGAGATTTTTTCTAAATTAAGATAAACGCAGACAGTAAATTATATATGGAGCAGACATTTCATCATTGATGGTAACATGAACCTATTGATTTCAAATATTCATCTGTAACAACCATTACATGTCTAAATATTGCTCTACATTCCGTGCCATTTGTAGATTTAAGTCTATTGGCTCACAATTCAGCCTCATTTTCGATCATATTTCCATAAAGTACCTAATTAAGAATTCATGTTGTGATCTTCATAAAATCACACAGAAATGGAGTTAAATATAAACTTTCCCACTCCTTTTATTAAGTCATATTCTAAAAATAGTATTCACATTTACCTTTGTTAAAGGCGGCTTTGATTTCGTTTATTTCTTCCGTTTTGGCAGATATTCTGTACACACTAAGTGCTTCAGATTCTGGAAGGAAGTATACATCAGTTTATCTATACATATAATTATGCTTAAAATACAAATGAAATACAGAAGGGAAAAAAACATGTAAAACAGTTTTTCGTAAACTTGAAAGGAAGCTGCATTTACTTTTTAGAGTCTTATTCTACTAAAGATTAAAGCTGTTCTTGTTTTAGCAAACTAAACAAAAACTGAAACAGTAAACAGAATATAGAATTGTGTGGGAGGGAATTTTTGCCTCATTACAAGGCTCACTGTTGGGAACTTAGGACCCGTGTTAATTATAATTAATTTGAAATTATAGTGATATTTTAACAAAGCCTAATCATTTTTCACATACCATGGTTACTGCAAGCTTTCTCAATTTCTTCAATACATTTTACAACAACAGTTGGGGTCTCCCCATGTGTTCTAGTCAACTCCTCTGTCAAATCTGCTCCAAAGACAGAGTCTGTAAATAAAACAAAGCCTTACTCATTATTTATGCACAAATTTATGCTTTACCAGAAGTGAAAGACCTTTTAACTATCAAAACCATCAAACATTCTCTCTTGGTTATGCAGCAATTCAAATAAATATTTAATTCTTAATTATAGCATTCCCAGCTTCATATCTGAAAAGCATAACTCCGCCACTCTTAACAGTATTAAATGTAGTAGAAATTTGCCAAGAGTTGCTTCCCTTTGACAAGCATTTTGTCTGACGACCTAGTAACCTGTATCTGAATGCCTGACCCACATATAACAAAGACGTGTGGTATTACACAAATAGAACAGGTTTCAGCTATCTACCATCATTATCATAAAATGTTGGAGCATATTCAAGTATTATAACGTTTTTTACATACACTGATGTTAAACTTCTTCCAAACAAGTTTAAATAAAGCTTGGCTGTGTGTACAACAGAAAGAGAACCTTAGATTAACAGCTAGCAATCGTGTATTGAATTGCACTGACGCAGAAAAACAACTGTGCTATTTTGTACATGCACTTTCTGCATGATTTAAAGAGCTTGCTAGAGACATACAAAAACAATTCAACTGAAATATGTCTGGTTTCTTTCATTTTTGAAGTACTTAAATTACACAATTACTGAGTGAACTTTTTGTTCTGAAAGAGGAATTGAAATGGAATTTTACTCTACGTATCTTACATGACACATATCTTTGCTTAGTGGGGGACTTTTTACAGCTGATAGAGTAACACAATGGAAATCATTTTCATGTCAAAGATTTCATACAATTTCTGTTGAATAGACATTTCACTTTCTAGTTACCTAACACTTAGTACCAATACATTTTCGTAACCCTTTGACAGTTTATCGACACAGTGCCTTTCAACCATGCAGTCGGCAGTCATTCTTTTGGCAAAAGCCAAAGTATAAATCCTCGAACATGATGACAACATGTTGTAGCTGTTGTTGGGATATTTATGAATAAATCTCTTCATCAGCTCAACAGAACAAAATCCGTTCTCTTCTTTGACTTTATGACTTACTTTGAGTGAAGCTTGGTCGCCGGTGACGTTCAAGTTTTGGTGTGCTGCACTCTGAATTTTTTGTCGAAGAACAATAGCGGTGACTGCAGATTCCACATTCTGTAAGAAAAAAACAAACAACATAAATAACAACAGTATTTGATATTTTAATAGCATTTTGTTTCAATTTTCAAATACTAACCATTTAATAAACAATGGCTGGAATTGATTTAACTTACAACTTAAAATGTTACTGCCACAGAAATCTACTTTATAATAGTTTTATGCCAACTGTTATTTTTTCAATTTATATGACCTCCTTGTTGAGTAAATGTCGGAATGCTAAAAATGGCTGTAATGCATATAAAACCTGTCAAGTTTTCATTATCTTTGCCAAGAATAAGAAAATACTGAAAAATTCCCTGTAAAAATTGTCTACATTTGGGTTTCACGTTGAAATTAATGAAGCCATATTATTAGTACTAAAGGATATTTATGTGTGATAATGCCAAAATATCAGTCTTATATGGACTATATAAGGATACACTCCATGATTAAAAGAAAAGAAACAAGACATTCTGGGTAAATTTTTCCAGCTACAGAATGACATGCTGTCAAAAGAAACATTTTAAGGTCTGTGAAACACTCCTTGTATTCTCTAATTGTTTCTTTTTTCCCTCATATTGAAGCAGCTTAATAATCGTCTCTAAGAGAGGCAAAAGAGCAGACAGACATTTTCAACAAGATGTAAAAACAAATATAGATACATCTCTTTACGTGGGGGAAAAAGTACTGGCTGCCATTTCAACTTACCTCTGCACTGTACACCTTGTCTCATTAATCCATACAGGAACTTGTCGCACAGATGGCATCGTTGCAGGGATGAGAAATTGTAATCTGCAAATCTGTGATTCTCTGAAGCCGCCCCACCGCAGCTACTTGCTGCTGAAAAAATATAGAAAAGAAACTGAAAATTTTGTTTATAAATGCAGCATAATGTTAAAACTGAATTTCATGATATACACAAATGAAGGAAAGAACGTCTAGTATCTTAATAGGGTTATTATAACCCTGAATGAATATTGTTAGGTTGAAGTATTTGACTCAAATTGTGTTTACAGGATAGCAGTATGGAACACGTTTTACTATGTTCATTCATATGAATTATAAGAGGGCCCAACGGAGAAAATAAAAGATAAATCGCTAAACACAAAATCTTTATTTTGAACTTATGGCAAAATTAAATTCTAACTCCTCCATTTACTGTAACAGAACACTTCCTTTGTTAGGGAGTATTTTAAACCTTGCAAAATATGAAAAGTTCATTCGCATATTCAAAATTATGTGGAGACAGTATAGTGGTATAAAAGGCATCCTTTGCCCTTTATCAAAGTCAATCATTTTCATTAACCCAAATGTTCATAATGAAAGCCTTGCGGCTAAACATGACAAAATTTGCCATCGCTAATGTAATGACCTGTGTGGCAACGCTCCATAACTTCACCTGTGCAATTTAAACATTTATCAAGATATGCATACTTTCCTACTCCTGCACAATTACGTTAAGTTTCAAAACAAGCCATTAAATAAAAAAAAAAAGAGGTTGAAGGGAAATCTTAGACAGAGATTGCCGAGATACAACATTCTGTAGTCTTTTTCAATTTCATAATTGTTCGATTTAACTCAACATGCGTCTTTCTTTATCATGACCACGTTAACCAACTTGTGTACAGTATATTCTGTATTTTAATAGCGATAACTTACGTGACAAGTACAGGTTCTGTTTACCACACACACAAAATGAGAATATGGGTTCAGGTGTATCGTTACGGAGTTTCTCTAAATGACTTTGTTTAAATAGAGTTTTGCACATATAATGTGGCATTGATTCAAAAGATTTCTAAAATGATCTTTTGCAATTCTGACATGTGGTCTTTCACTGAATAACTTGAGATTTGTAACAGATATTAATTTACGTTGAAATGTATCTTTAGGACTTTTAAAACAGAATTTCAGCACCCACCCAAAACTTGGGGCCATACACAAATAATTTTTTTCCCTGACAAACCATTCTTTTATATCAGTTCCTGTGTGCAGCATAAAGAGGCCAATGAAATTATTATCAGTGGCTAATTAACATACGTCAGACAATAAATTATTATGGTTTTCCGTGGCAATCTATTTTACTTACCAAAATTTGCATACATTATGCATTATTTCTAACAATTTAAATAAAACATGTTTTTGTTTTTCACTGAATGCTTTGAACAAATTTTGAATTCTTCTCATATATTCTTGATTTATAATTTCTGACTGAGGTTGTTGGCTAATTTGATCATGTCTAAACCTCTTGCAAGGATAATGGTAATTAAAAAGCTGACAATGACCAATGGTGAGAGACAAACTTCAGTATTATATGATAATAAACTGCAAAGACTTTCAAGAGCGAGTGTAATGAAGGATTTCATGGCCCGACATTGATTAAAGTGTCAAAACTAAAAAAAACAGACAGGTCTGTGAAAACACTCTATCAGACTAATAATTAATAAAATTAAAGTAACTTTTCAACTATTTAAGAACAGCATATAACAGCTTTCTGTGGTATTTCACCATATGTAAAAATATTTGTTACTTTAAGTTCATCAACTTCTTCCCCGCCAATTTGGCCATCTAGCCTGTTAGTATTTGATCATGAATATTGGCATTATTTGGTGAAAACCCCATCTTATTAATCTGCGTTAAATTTTTAACTTCCAAAATCTTTAAAAGGAAAAAATAGAATAAAACCGATTATTCGAAAATGAATAAAACCGCTACATACCTTCCATGTCGGACATAAACTGTCCTGGGGGTGGAAGACCACTACTGTATGGTGCCTGTTCGGAATAAAAAGGAAAATGAGCAGTTTGATATCCAGTGTATAGCTCCGCACAACAACACTCAGGCTTCTCCCCAACTTGCATATTTTGACATAGCGCTAGATCTGAATTAAATTCAGATCCCAAGTATCTCAAAATACCGTCTTTAGTTTCATGTGAGGTTAAAACCTTTGATGTCATTCAATATTTTTTCCTATTCCAACACGTACAGTAACAAGTATCCAAAAATCGGAATTGTGCACAATTAAGTCCTTTTCAACAGTAAAAATGCGGTTAATTCCACAAAGCAAATGTCTATTTTACAACTTTATTAAAGTTCCGTCACATAGCAGAAAAATAACGAAGTAAATCTTTAAAGCCGGCAACGTGTGTTCTTCAAATAAAGCCGCACGCCGCCTAACGTCTTTCCATTGCGGTGGTTTACTTGCATCTGACCGCTATAACGAAGTTTAACTGTGTAAAGGCAGTGAAGCGATAACATGTACTGTAGAGTAGAGAGACGAATATTGGCAAACACCCAACTAGAGTTTAACCCACTAGCATATACGCCAGGTAATGAACGTTTGACCTAGAAACGGTCCGACAACTTGACGTGAGGCTCCAAAGAGATTTGACAGATTATAGCCTGTTTCAAAGTAGATAATTAAATCTACCTGTACAAAATTAAAGTGCGTTTCAGTATTTCAACATAGCCATTTAATATCGGTTTAGGGCAAATGTTATGATAATTTTTTTCGATCATTTGATATGAAAAAAAGTGAAATATTTTGTATATTAAAAGAGGTGTTAGTCCAGAACTGCCCACTTCAAGAACGGCCCACTACCGGGAAGGTCTAGACTAAGTCCGTGGTAGTGGGTCGTTCTGGTACACTAAACCTTTAAAAGTCTTTAGCTAAAATAGTACTGCAAAACTGTTGACGTTTATTTTTTTAACTTGTGTTTCTGATGTACAAAGGCAGACGTTGTTTTCACCTCCTTATAGCACCCCATTTGATAATTAATTGTGTAAAATATGCTAGATTATTATCTCTGACTGCCACAGATATTATATTCAATCACTGATGATGAATACTGCAGGTAACATGTATAGTAGCATGGGGGAAATTAATTAACACTAAGTGTAGGGAGGTATGACTGCAGTGCTTATTTCTTACAAGGTGCTACTATGATGACCACTCACATTTGGGGAAAAACAGTAAGTACTCTCATTCCACATGCCAAGTTTGATAAATCTATATACAGACTGTCGGTTCAGAACATCACCTATGTAAGGGCCAAAAGTAACACTGAATAATAGCAATATTAGCAACAACACTGACAATAATCTTTATTTAATCATTAAGATACAGTTATAAACAACAATAAATAAGACTTAAATTGTGCAAGCGCATATAATGAATGGTACACAAGGTGTATGCTGCCCAAGAAATTTTTACAGCCGTGTCAGTTAGCATAATGTTATACTTTCTCACAGATGGGAACCAGTCCCGCCAAGGAACTGGTTAGTGTGTGGTCTACCAGGGTATGCACTTATGGGCAGTGATAAATAAGACATCAAACAGAACACTTCAGTTTTCTAAATGACAGAATTTTACCGATACATCAAACCTAAAATAAGTCCTTTAGTAAGTATAATGTATGATATTATATATTAACAAATTCCACAAGAGGAACTTTATAGGCCGGAAATGCATGCTTTTACCAGCAATTAATTATTTCAAGGAAGTAGTTCACTGAATACAGGGGCATTTCCGCCAATAGATTACACTCTGATTCTAATGACAGACTGCGGAGGGAAAAAAAGAGGTTGATTTTTTTTTCTAAAGAAGGCTGTTTTATTATAATACTGAAAATAGATACACAACATTGAATTTAAACAAATGAAATTTGGAAACTTTAACGTTTATATTTCTTTCTCCGTAAAAGTAAAATTATCATATCAGAAACTTAATCACTATAAATATAGCTAGCTATCTGACAGAATTTTAGCATACAAGTATATAGTAGGATATGTGTTATGAGAATTCTTGAAGGGCTTTTTTTATATAGAGCCCTCATATGTGACCTTGATCTTGAGCCTATGCAGTTGGGGCATAATTTCTGGACATCACCACAATAAAAGGAGTGTATACATATATTTGACCAAAGTTTTATGAAAATCCGTGGAAGGGTTTACAAGTTTCACAACCTTTAAACCCAGTAATGTGTGACTTTGATCTTGATTATGGCTGTTTAGAGTAACATTTGACCTAAATCTAATGAAAATTTGTCAAAAGGTTTAGGATATATGGAGCATAGGCACAAAAGGTCAATGATACCCAAAGTGCATGGTTGGAATGGGGATGAACAGAGCAACCAATAAAAACCAACACTGACCAACTAACCATAATGCGCTCCTGTTACTATTTGTCCCAAAGCTTCCTTTATATTTGGGTATCGAAAGGAAGTAATTTATTCAATATACTTCAATTAAACATCTTTTCTCTACATGCCAGTGTGATTTCCTAACCAATGAAGAAAAAAACAATTTCTTCTGGTGTAAAACAAATAAATGTTGGGTCAAGCTTTAAATGTCACAGCTTGTCACATAGCCTGTATGCTGTACTGACTGAATTAAGACAGAGGACAGAAACTACTTCTACATCCGTTACACCGAGAAAACAAATCAGTTTTGGGGAGGCAAGTTTCATTTTGTTAGTATACATGCACTCACAGATCTCAGTTTTCTCTATTTGTATCAAATCTTTGGATCAATAGTTTCATCACAGATTTTCTGAAGTTTATTATGAAAGACATAATGAGCCACACCTTGCTACCATGTCACAAATTATCACGTCTCACCTTCTGCCAGGACTTTGATGAGGGATCTGCAAGACTGTAAACATCAATAAGATCTTATCTGTCCTATTAAACCTTTATTAGAATAAATTTGCAACCCTTGTATCTGATACTAAAAATTCCACTGATTTGTTCATATATATATATCATTGTAACATGTCAGCTGACTAAATACACAAATAGTATTAAGTCAGCCATCAATGGTCACCATGGTAACTATAGTGTATCCACTACATCTGACCATTGATCAAAATCTGAGAAACTATGTAAGAAAAAAAAAACGAGGCTATAGATTGACTATTAATAGCATGCCATACTGATTGTCCCTGTATCAAGTTTCTAGTTACTATCGGCTTTTTAAGACACCACAATTATAACTGGTAAAAAAAATCTAAATAACTCTGTCTACTCCTTATTAAAACATTAATTGTTATCTTTGGAATTTCCTCAAGGAACAAATTTTATATAGAATTGACATACATCAAAGCCCAACCCAACAAAAACAGGTCATGATGCTGCCAGAATAAAACATACTGCTGGAGAGCTTTATCATGCACTGCTTTTAGATTGCTGCAAGAATAAATGAAATACAAAACTGGCTACTTTGCTGCAAAAACCCTAAACTGTACATTTCTGAGTGCTTACAAGACTGTGGGTTGCTGCAAGAAAGCTTCAAGTACATCACTGGCCACTCCGTATTGCTGCAAGAAAGCTTCAAGTACATCACTGGCCACTCCGTATTGCTGCAAGAAAGCTTCAAGTACATCACTGGCCA